>ML785093.1:58083-85818 GCA_009831015.1 Picea engelmannii | reverse complement strand
ATCATGGAGATTTGGTTAGAATATCTTATCTAAGATATATGAGAGATATGTGTGAGGATTTAAAGGGATCATATCTTGTAATAATGGGAAAGTAGTTGAGAGTGGTTGAGAGAATAGTGGATCTGCAATTATGAGATGGTTATGTTCTTCATGTATATAAGAGAGTGCTCTCTCTTCATGAGAATTCAATTAGGAATTAGAATTCAATTAGAGTTGGAATTCAATTATGATTCAATTAGAATTCAATTAGGATGTGATTGTAATCAGGAGAAGGGGATTCTTAGCTTTGTTATTCTTTCATGTTTTGTCATTTGACTATTGTAATAGGATTTGAGATACATATATTGTATGAGCTCATTGTTGTTAACTCTTCACATGTTGTATTTCCCTTAGGCAATTTCATGCTTTCCTAGTTAGTGTTTCAATTCTTTCTTAGATCAGTTTGATTTCAGCAACATAGATTAGATTAGATTATTTCTACTTCAGTCCTGCATATACAGTGTGTGTGCTTCGTCAGTCTACGTACCCTAGGTTGACAATTAAATAGTTGGGCAAGTACTATAACGACATATATTTCGCCTAACAACCTACACCGTTGGATTACCAATGATGGATCTCGTGCCTACTCCATATTACCACTGGCTATGACCATGGGCCTAATCAAAATGCCTTTTGCATTTCGCATTTCGGCAATCCAGAGGTGAAGAGTCTTGACTCTTCATGTTGCGATCTCCGAAAAGGAGCTTATCTCCACTAGCTCCTCCCTCTCACATGACCACTGACAGTGACCACAGGTTGTGTCAAAAGGTGCTTCGTGATTTTGCGTTTCAACATTATTGTTATGAGTGTCCTTGAAACCTCCATCTACTGGTATCCAAAACTTCGAAATGGAGTCAGATCAACGATCCACAATCTTGATGATTCAACAGTCTAGATATTTTTGTGATCTCGCATATCGTGATTCCTATGATGAAGGGTCTCGACACTCCAAGTTGTGATCCCTAAAATGGAGCTTAGAAATTAGATCCTTCCCTTAAGCCTTCGAAGATGTGACCTTGTCTATGACCACGAGCCAAAACTTATCGCGATTTCACATATCCCGAGTTGCAAGGTTAGAGAATTTCCTTCCTTTGACTTTCCAGTCAGTGAAAAGTTAATCCCTTGCCACATGTCCCTCTTGGATCAACGGTCAAGATCTTATCACGATTTCACAACTTCACGGGCCTTCGTGATGCCTGATCAATGGTCCACGATCTCCCTTTGATCAATGACTCAGATTAAGTCATGGTTTCACATTTCTAAATTTCATAGGATAAATCACATCCTTTCTTTGAATTTCTAGTCAACGAAATGCTAATCTCTCACCATGTACCCTCTGCATCCAACGTTCCACAACATACCTCAATCCAAAGGTCCAGATCAATTCTCAGGATTTCGCATATCACAAGTTCCCACACCATGTTTTGTTGACTCCTCCAATGTGTAGGTCAGCGAAATTCTAGTTGCTTGCCATGTGTCCTTCTTGAAGATGGACGGTCCTTCTACTTTCAGGATTTTGTAGGCCCGCTTCATCTTGCACAGAAAGACAATGCTCCTTCTTATGGATCCAATGATGGTTGGTCTTCAAGCTTAGATATGATGCCTGAGATCTATTTTCTTCTACTGTGCGCTCCTCTTATCTAAATTCAAATCTGACGGTCATCGAGAATTCTGAATGGGATCCAACAATCACTGTTTCTCTTCACTGTTGATATCTCCATTGTCATGCCATTATTGTTGTGCTACTGATCGTGCTGATCTTCACCATCAATGACATCACCATCAATGAAAAACACGCATACTCTGCCTCTATTTGAAAAACATGCCAATAATCTCCCCCTTTGGCATTGATTGCAACCCCTTGAAACCCCTTGAAGAAAATCCAATTATACCATTGTAGCATCCTTAAAATTACCACACTTTCTCCCCCTTTGACATCAATGTCAAAGAAGAAACATGCTCCCCCTGAGCTATTGCAGTACATACTCCCCCTGTCAACTATCAACAGCTTAGAAATACAACAAATATTCAATAAGTACTCCCCCTGACTAGGTGAAAAGATTAGACAAAATAAGTTATAACCCCCAACTTTTGACGAATATATCCAAAAGGGGTTGCTGCTAGCGATTTATTAAATATATCAGCTATCTATTTTGTGGAAGGAATATAATTTAGCTGAACGAATCTATTTGTAACTTGTTCTCTGAGAAAATGATACTTTATTGGGATGTGCTTAGTCTTGGAATGAAGAACAGGATTCTTGGAGATGCTAATGGCACTGGTGTTATCACAGTGAATTGTAATCGAAACAATATAGCTTACCTTCAAATCTACAAGAGTTTGAATCATCCACAAAATCTAAGTGCAACAAGTAGCAACAACAATGTACTCTGATTTTGTATTTGATAAGGAAAAAGTTCCTTGCTTCTTATTAATCCATGCTACCAACAAGTCACCCAGGAAGAAGGCACCTCCACTGGTGCTCTTTCTCTCATCCACACAATTTGCCCAATCTGCATCTGAATAAGCAGTTAGCTGGAAATTATGATTTTTGGGATACCACAAACCATAATTCATTGTTCCCTTCAAGTATTTGAATATCCTTGTGACAACTGCAAAGTGACATTGTTTAGGATCTGACTGATAACGACCTACCATTCCAACAACTTGCATTATATCAGGACGGGATGTTGTGATGTACAGAAGACTGCCTATCATTGATTGATCAGTATGTCCTATGATCAACATCGGGTGAAATGTCATCTTTACTGAGATTGCAACCAACCACCATAGGTGTACTAATAGGAGAAGAATCTTCCATCTGAAATTTCTTCAACATCTCTTTCAAATATTTTTCTTGAGAGATAAAAATTCTTGCAGAACTCTGTTCTACTTGTAAGCCAAGAAAATATGACAATTCTCATATCATGGACATCTCAAACTCTATTTGCATAGAGTTAGCAAACCACTGAATACAGGAGTCATTATTACAACAAAAAATAATGTCAGGTACATAAATCAAAACAACTAGTAAATCATCACCTTTAGTTTTTATGTAGAGATTGCTATCAACAGTACCTTTCTTGAATCCTTTGTCTTGTAAAAATTTGTCTAGTCTATAATACCAAGCTCGTGGTTCTTGTTTCAGTCCATAGAAATCCTTCTTCAGCTTGCAGACATAATCAGGGTTATCTGTCAATGAGAATTCTTCAGGTTGCTCCATATATACTTCTTCCTCTAGATCTCCATTAAGAAATGTTCATTTAACATCCATCTGATACACTTTAAAGTTCTTATGACATGAATATGCAAGAAACATTCTAATGGCTTCCAATCTTGCCACTGGTGCAAAATTTTCATCAAAGTCCTGACCTTCAACTTGTGTATACCCTTTACAGACCAATTTGGCTTTATTTCTAACAACTTGTCCTTTTTCATTCATTTTATTTTTTAAAACCCACTTGGAACCTATTACATTCTTATCTTTAGGTCTAGGAACAAGCTCCCAAGTATTTTTCTTTTCAATCTGATCAAGCTCTTCTTTCATAGCTCTAATCCAATCATCATGTTGGTTGGATTCATCAAAAGTTTTAGGTTTAGTCATAGATAAAAAGACAACATGAGATTGTTCTAAGTCTTTAATGAATTTCCTTCTTGTCTGAACTCCTTTATTTATATCTCCAATTATCTGATTTTCAGGATGATTCTTTCTAACAATTCTGAGAGGTGAGTTTGTTTATTTCTATTGATTTATGTCACCTTAAGTATTTGTATCTTCATCTAACTCATGTTCTTCTCTTTTGGATCCTTGGACCTGTTGATCTTCATCTTCAACTATATATTTTGTTCTTGGTTCAACTCTGCTTACATTTATAACCGAGATTTCTTCATCAACTTTTATGTCTATACAATCAACTAGTTTATGCAGCCTTTTATTGTAACATCTGTACCCTTTACTGTTTGTAGCATAAACCAAGAAGATACCTTCATTAGCCCTATCATCATATTTGCCAATATTTTCATCATTATTCTTAATATAACATTTACTCCCAAAGAATTTAAAATGCTTGATTGAAGCAGGTCTTCCAAACCATAGTTCATAAGGAGTCTTGTCACTGTGTGGTCTGAGATGTGCTTTGTTAAGGATATGAATATATGTATGAATTGCTTCCACCCAATATGTTTGAGGTATGTTTATTTTATTCATCATTGATGTTTCCATTCACTGTATTGATCTATTCTGCCTCTCAACAACTCCATTTTCTTGTGGAGGCCTTGGAATTGTGTACTCTCTTTTGATTCCATGTTTATCACAAAACTCTTTGAAGTTCCATGAGCTAAACTCTCCTCCTCTATCAGATCTTACTGCCTTCAATATTTTTCCTGTTTTATTCTCAGTTAGAGCCTTCAACACTTTGAATTTTTCAAATGCTTCAGATTTTTCCTTCAAAAAGGCAACCCATGTTAGTCTAGAATAATCATCAATAATCAACATAAACTAATTTTCTTTTCCTGTACCTTCTTTCATTTATGGACCACATAAATCCATATGTACTAACTGGAGAGGTTTTTCTGTTGAAGGAAAGTTTTTAGATTTGAATTGTGTCTGAGTAAGATTTCTTATCTAGCATGGTTTACAAACATAATCATATGGCTTTGATATCTTTGGAAGATCATTTACTACCCCACTATTTTTGAGCTTGATTATATGATCAAAATTTAAGTGTCCAAGTCTCGTATGCCATAACCAGCTTTCATCATACTTGCTTAAGTGGAATTCTTTTTTTTCTTCTTTTAACACATAGACATTGTTTCTTGTTCTTATCCCTTTTGCAACCATCTCTCCCGAATTCACAGATTTTATTCTACAATCTTTAGAAGTAAAAATGACTTCACATCCTTGGTCACAGACTTGACTGACACTAAGAAGATTATGTTTCATACCTTCTACAAACAACACATATTGAGCTTTTGCCTTTTCCATTACTCAAACTTACCATTCCTTTACCTTTCATTTTTCCTGGTGCATAATTTCTAAAAGTTACATTCCCTGATTTGCTTTTACTTCGAGTTAGAAACTTACTTTTGATTCCAGTCATATGTTTGGAACATCCATTATCAATATACCAGGGATTCTTTTGTTTTTGGGCTGATAACACTAGTCTACACTTGTCATCTTCTTTCTTCTTCCAAATCTTGAAATTTTCAGCAGTAGGATTCAAATCTGGCTTAAAATTCCTTAAGTGACAATATGCAACTTTATGTCCATAGTTATGATAAATGTAACATTCTGGTTCACTGAATAATATATCATAACAATTGTTATGCTCATAAATTTTGTTATGTTTCACCTGCATCCTTCCTCCATCCATCACATGATTTATAGTATTTGGTCATTTGTTTCTTGGTTGTCTCAATCTTTTTTGCGGCAGATAATTATTCCTTGAGTATATTGATTTCAAATATCTAGATCTTAAAGAATAGTTTACAGCCTTGTGACCAAAGTTAGAACAGAAAAAAAAAAATAACCATAGAAAAAACCTTTGTACCTGAAAAAAGGTTGTAGTCAATTTCTTCCATGATGATGATTTCTTTGATCAACAGATTCGATTCCGGTACTTTTTCTTTTATTCCTTCTTGATGGATGATTTTCTTTCTTTGTTTCTGCAGAGTGGTTGTTGTAAATGATTGTAGATTTGACAAACTTGATGGGTTCTGTATTACTTGGATGATCACTACTTGATCCTTCTTCATAGCCCAAGCCATGTTTCAACTTTGGATTCCTTTGTTGATTTAGAATGGAAGTTAATTATTTTGAGGCTTTAATACTTGACAGATTTTGGTGATACAATGCCTTAAAATTATCCATTTATTTTTTGGTTTTTACTATCTCTTCTTCTAAGGCTTCACACTTCGCTTTCTTCTTTGACAACTGTTGTTTTAGTATGTCTTCTATTTTATTTGCCTCTTCTAACTCCACTTTTAGTAGAGAAAATTTTTCATCATGTTTTTCACCATTCATTTTAAACTGCATCAACAACTGTTTTTGTTTTCTCTTCTTACATCTGAGTCTGTCAATTTCTTCCAAAGCGCTGATTAATTCACCTTCAATATCCACCACAGCTTCTTCATCATCCATTTCACCTCCTGTGTGTTCATCATCAAGATCTCCCATATCCATAACCATAAAATCATTCACTTTGTTTTCACATGATGAATCACTATCTATGTGTTCTAAAGAATTTTCATTGTTTGCACACAAACTTTTCTTTTTACTATATTTCTTGAATTTGTATTTCTTTTCATCATCAAAGTTTTGGTCCTTTTTCTAGTGGGGACACTTATATGCAAAGTGAATTATCTTACCATAGTTAAAGAATTTGATGGGAATCTTGCCTTGATATTTTCTTGATCCTTTCTTTAACCTTCTAACAATTTTTGCCTCAATATCATCTAAATCTGAACCAATATTCTTGTCTTCTTTAAAAACTTCTTCTCTAGTAATGAATTTATCTTTGTTGATTCTCATTTCATATGCAGTTAGTGTTCCTAGGAGTTGATCAATGGACAGAGTTTTAAGATCATTTATCTCTTCTATTGCAGAAACTTTTGGATTAAATTTATCAAGCAGAGATCTTAAAATCTTTTGAACTAAGAATGATTCTTCAAATTTTTCACCAAGACCCTTCATGGAATTCACAAGTCCTTCAACTCTTAAAAAATACATGCTAACTATTTCATCTTCATTCATATTTAGCTGTTTAAATTTCAATCTATATGTTTGAAGTTTGGCATCTTTTACTTTCTCACTTCCTTCATAACTATTAATAAGTTTATCCCACATTTCTTTAGCAGTTTGAAGATGCATTAGATTTACAAACTCAGCTTCTGCAAGTCCATTCAAGATAGCATTCATTCCCTTATCATTAAAGATAAATTATAACTTTTCACCCTTGGAGGCTAGCACAACAGGCTTTATGTATCCAGTCTCTACTACATCCCAAACATCAGCACCTAAGGCCATTAGATATGTTTTCATTCTAACCTTCTAGAAAGAAATATTTGTTCCATCGAACATAGGAGGCTTAGTGGTTGAAGTCCCTTCATAACTTGTCATGTTTAATCTTACAGATTTACCTTTAGATAAAAAAAACCTTCTCTGATAGCAATTGTTGAAATTACTAAGACAACTGAGAGTGGGGGTGAATCGGTTGTTACTGTGCTTAAACAATTTTAAGTCTATTAAATCATTTTTAATATTTCTCCAAGTAACCATCAATATTATACAACATATGAACAACATAAATAATGAGCATCAGTCACACATAAGATATACATAGAGACATATTTTCACGAGGAAACCCATAAAGGGATAAAACCTCTTCTTCCTCGAAATGATAGGCAGTCTTTTAAGTTCTTTACATCATCTATAGTTGAGCACCAACTCAATGTGAGGATACTAGCTCTATTTTACAAGATCCAACTTGTTTGAGAGCACCAACTCTCTGGATTCTCTAGCACCCACTAGAAGAAAGCACCAACTCCCTGAGTGGTCTAGCACCAACTAGATGGAAGCACCTACTTCCACTTATACAAGCACCAACTTGCATACAGAAAACTATGTGTTTTCCCAAGCACCACCCTGCCACCCTTTTTTCTAGCCACAACTAGATGGAAGCTACAACTCCCAATATTCAAGAATCAACTTGAATATCAGAGGACCACAGTCCTCCCTAGAACCAACCTTCCTCCCTGATTATTAATAAATGATTGATAAAAAAACAATACAGGTATTTCAATTCTTACCCCTTCCTCACTGTTCTGCAATTCTTCTCTGGTTCAAAAACTATTCTGCTATTCTGCTCTTGCTTCTTGCTATTCTTTTACTCTCCTCTTACTTCTATCTGTTAGGTGACTGTTACTCATCTTTGAGTTTCATCTTATGCTATGAATTCTTTCTTTTTATGATTCTTACAGTTCACCTCATTGTTTCTGTTAGAACAACTCCACTTACACCGTCACTGCATCTCACCTTTTATACTGATCAGCCTCATCAGTTACACCTTTAATCTCCTTGGGCAAAGACAAAAACTTCTCAACAACTGTATCACCAACCGATCAAGAACTATGATTCAATTTTCTAACAGAATTGTAACTGAACTTATTAATCATGAAAATAAACGATGACCCTTCGATCATATTCCTGATTAACCTGAATCGTTGGATTACCAATGATGGATCTCGTGCCTACTCCATATGCCCACTAGTTGTGACCATAGGCCTAATTAGAATGCCTTTCACATTTCGCATTTCGACAATCCAAAGGTGAAGAGTCTTGACTCTTCATGTTGCGATCTCTGAAAAGCAGCTTAGCTTCACTAGCTCCTCCCTCTCACGTGACCACCAACAGTGACCACAGGCTACGCCAAAAGGTTCTTCATGATTTTGCATATCTCGATTCCTGTGATGAAGGTGTTGAAATAATGTAACTGCAAAGAGTATTCTTATTATTATCGTTATATTATTCATAGGATCAATCCCCATTATGGATTGATCATGTTGGTTATTGTATTAGGACCAAATCCCCTTTTGCGGATTGGTCAACAGACAATTGTAATAGGTAGAATAAGAATTTGGCCCCAACAGTTATTTTTGATACACAAAAATAAAATAAAGGTGGGTTTACCCACCCAGAGTGAGAAGTCGGCCCTGCCAGTGAAGACACTTCACACGTGCCAGACTTGTATATATAGAGAGCCTAGTGCCTCACTTTGACACACAACACACTTGCTCATTTCTAAGAGGGAAGTTGTGAATTACTAGTTGGAGAGAGGGAGAAGATTAGCACATATTTTGGAGAGGACTTTCTGTATTGGTTTGAGTTGTCTCTTGACATTGTATTGACAATTTATGATAAGGAAGTTTTTGTTGGGTTTTCTTCCCCTAGAGGGTTTCCCAGGATAAATGTTGTGTCTCTTGTGAATGTGTATTTCTTAGTGATCTTGTTCTTATGTTTCTCGTATCTATTGAAATGCAAAGAACTTTAATAATGGAATAAAACATTAACATGGTATCAGAGATAACCTGAAGGAAGCATATTTCGCAAGAGAAAAACGTCACTGTTGCAGTACCTGCAAATTCAGGTTTTTCACAAGTAAATCTTTTTAGCTACAAAACCACCTAGAAAGTTGTGCCCTCCCCCAAGGATCATTTTGGCACCTTGAGAGCTCCTTTTCAGTGGTTGTATCTCCCAAAAAGTGAAACCGTAGTTTCACAAAAGTACCAGAAGTACCAAAAAACCAGTACTAGAAGTACGAGAGTACCAGAAGTACCAGAAGCAATAGTCCAGAAATCTGCAGATCAGATTTGAAAGGGAAAAAGTTGGATTTTCTCAGATCCAAGTACACCAGGCTACTCGCCTCAGCCAAGCGCACCTCCTTGTAAGGTCAAAATTTGATTTTAAGCATTTTCATTTTTGGTCATTTTTCATAGCCTCAAGTACAAGATGTCTGCAAGAACAAAGCTTGTTGAGAAAATAGAAGGCATAGACAACTTTCGTTCCTGGAAGTATAGGATCAGTCTGATCCTTGCTGATAATGACCTAGCAAGATTCATCAAAGAAGAAGTGTCAGAACCTAAAGATGTCGTAGAGAAAGAAAAGAATTAGAAGGACTCAATTAGGGCTCAAAGAATCATTGCAGATTCAATCAAAGTCCATCCGATCCCATTTGTATCATCCAAGAAAACTCCGAAAGAGATGTTTGAATCTCTAAAAAAACTATAGGAAGGAAAGAACATCAACCGAAAGATGAACCTAAGATCTCAATTGAAGAATACCAAGATGCAAAAAGGAGAAATGATTCAAGAATATTTCTCCCGAATATCATAAATTAAAGAACATTTAAAAGCGATTGGAGACACCACAGATGAAGACGAATTCATAATGATGGCCCTAAATGGTCTCACAAGACCTTGGGATGATTTCATCTAGACGATATGTGCCAAAAAGGAGAAACTACAGTTTGAGAGCCTATGGGAAGAATGCATCCAAGAAGAGACAAGGGTAGCTAACTGTGAAGCACTACTAGCAAGGGATGATGATCAAGCCCTATCTACTCATACAAAAGAAGGAAGGAATAAACCCTACTTCAAAAGGGAAACTCATAGAGAGCCTTAACCATCAAACAAATTCAACAACAAAGAATCTCATCCAAGAAGTTTTCAGAAGAAAGGACAACGCAAGGGATGAGATCTCTCATCCATACAATGCTATCACTATGATAACATGGGACATAAGGTGAATTATTGTTCATTCTGAAGAGAATAATACAAGAGGAAACACAAGATGCAACATGGCCACATAGTCGAAGATGAAAAACCACCTATGCAGATGATTAAGGACCATGTCTTGATCTCGACCCTCTCAAGATCTGTATCACCTGGAGAGGACACATGGCTCATTGATAGTGGTGCATCAAAACACACAACGGGTAAGAAAAGTACTCTCTCTTGTATTTCAGAAAAAAAGTTTTCTCAAAAAGTGACACTTGGAGATGATTACCAATATCCCATCAAGGGAGTGGGAGAATCAAACTACAAGCTAGATTCAAAAAACTCAATAACAATGAAGGACGTACTCTATGTACCGGGCTTGAAGAGGAACTTACGTTCCATATCAGATTTATATAAGAAAGGCTATAGAGTTTCCTTCATAGATGGAGAAGTTCTTATGTGGGCTAAGGGAAAAATCATAAATGAAGCAATCCTCATCGGAAATGAAGAAAATCGCTTATATAAGCTGAAGGGTCACCCAGAAACTACCATGACCCATGCCATCGAAAAGTCATGTGAACTTTGGCATAGAAGATTAGCCCACATCAACTACAAGGAACTACCATACATATGGAAAGCTGTCACAGGTTTACTAGAACTCAAGGTCGATCAAGAAGGCATATGCAATGGATGTGCGCAAGGGAAGAATATCAATAACCCTTTTCCAAAAAGGGACAACAAAGCAGAAGGAGTACCGGAACTCATTCACTCAGACGTTTGTGGCCCAATGCCATCATCCTTCATTAGCAGGTATGTACACTATCTATCATTCATTGGTGACTATTCTTGCAAGACCTAGATATATTTCTTGAAATCTAAAGATGAAGTATTCAGTAAATTCAAGGGATTCAAAACCTTGATAGAGAATCTTTCTGAAATAAAGATTAAGATACTCAGGTCAGATAATGGATGAGAATATACCTCAAAAGAGTTTGTGAACTTCTATAGAGATGTTGGGATCAAGAGGGAACTCACTACTCCATATAATCCTTAACAAAACGGTGTAGTTGAAAGGAATAACAAAACAATTATGGAAGCTGTAAAGACCATGATTCACGATCAAGATATTCTTATGTGCTTATGGGTGGAAGCAGCAATGGAAATTGTTTATGTGCAGAACTGATTATCCCATAGCGCACTTGGGTTCAAGACCCCAGAAGAGATGTTCACCGGAAAGAAGCTAGAGGTAAGCCATCTCAAAATATTTGGCTGTCCAATGTTTATTTATATACTAAAAGAGAAAATAAACAAGCTGGAACCCTACAAAAAGAAGGGAATATTTGTGGGATACTATGAGGTCTCCAAGCCCTTCAGAATCTACATACCTGGTCACCTCCACATTGAAATTAGCAACGACGTGACCTTTGATGAATAAGCAACACTTAATAAATCAAGAAGATGTCATCTTGAAGAATTATATGAAGAGGAACCTATAAATCCCAAGATTGCAGAATCTGTGAGGGAAGTTCCCAGAGCTGCAGAACTAGTAAGGGAAGTCATAACTTCCCCTGATGAGGAGACTCCTGAAGACCATGATATAATAGAAGTTCAAGAACCTCCTCAAATGAACTTCTCCCATAAAATAAAACTTGCTTGGGCAAGAGATCTCATTCAAGATGGATAGAAGTATGGTGTTTCAGAAGGAACCTCGAGACAGGTGAAAAGACCAAAGCCATTCTCCAGTTACATGGCTTTGATGTGTAATCTACTAGATGAAGAGCCTACCTTCTTTGAAGAAGCCGTTCAAAAGAAGGAATGGGTAGATGCCATGATAGAGGAATGCCAATCCATAATAAAGAATGATGTATGGGAAATATTTCCCAGACCAAAAAGTAAGGATGTGGTATCATCAAAATGGCTCTTCAAAATAAAACATGTTGCTGATGGAAGTATTGAGAAATATAAAGCAAGATTTGTCGCTTGTGGATTTTCCCAGAAAGAAGGCATTGACTATGATGAGACATTCTCTCCTGTAGCCAGATACACTTCAATTAGAACCATCATAGCTCTTGCAGCTAAGATGAAATGGAAGTTGCACCAGATGGACGTGAAGACAACTTTTCTGAATGGTGTTATCAAAGAGGAAGTGTATATAGAGCAACCCCAAGGATTTGAGGTGGAAGACAGGAAGTCTCATGTCTACAGATTGAATAAATCATTATACAGATTGAAGAAATCCCCTAGAGATTGGTATGGCCGTATAGATAGTTTCTTGACGATCTTAGTATTTACCAAGAGTAAAGCAGACTCAAATATCTACTTCAAAATTATGGATAATGAACCAGTAATCTTACTACTGTATGTGGATGACTTATTCTTAACTAGAGAAGAAAAGCTCATCACTAAATGTAAAAGGAGACTTGCCACAGAATTTGAAATGAAAGACCTTGGCCTAATGCATTACTTCTTAGGCCTTGAGGTATGGAAGAGTCCATAAAGGATCTTCCTTAACCAAGGGAAGTACACAGTCGAAATCCTGAAGAGATTCGACATGTTGGAATGCAAACCCATGAATAAACCCATGGAAGCGAAGCTGAAGCTGTTGGTCGATACTTCGTCAGATTTGATTGATGCCACACTGTACAGATAGATTATTGGATCATTGATGTACCTAACGAACACCAGACCAGACATTTGTTTTGCAGTGAACACCTTGAGTTAGTTTCTGGTAGAGCCCAAACGTGTTCACCTAGTGGCTGCAAAACATGTGATGAGGTACCTTAAAGGTACAATAGATTATGGTCTCAGCTATGATGGAGATCATAACTTTACATTGAGTGGATATACTGATGTAGATTGGGCAGGAAGCGTTGCTGATAGAAAAATAACTTTCGGATGTTGCTTCAATTTGGGATCATCCATGATCTCGTGGCAGAGTAGGAAGAAATCTAGTATTTCTCTCAGCGCAACGGAAGCAGAGTACATTGCCACATGTTCTGCTAGCTTCGAAGCTATATGGATTCAAAATTTGTTGACCAATTTATTTGACCTAGAAATGGAAGCAACCATGATCCTATGTGACAACCAGAGATGCATAAAAATGACAGAGAATCATGTATTCCATGATAGGTTGAAGCACATAGAGATTCGCTATCATTACATTTGTGACATGGTACAAAGAGGAGCCTTGAATATCCTATATGTCAGCACGGATGAACAGGTTGTTGATGTGTTGACAAAACCTCTATCTCGTGTAAAGTTTGAACACTTTCGAGATAAGCTTGGTATAGTCCGAAAGGACCCTCCCTGAAAGGGGGAGTGTGTGATTCCTTGCCTCTAACCTCATTGTTAGATGTAAAGCAAGATGATTTCGTGCTTCTGACCTCACTGTTAGATGTAAAGTAAGATGATGTGTGATTCCTTACTTCTGGCATCGCTGTTAGACATAAATCAAGATGATTCCTTGCTTCTGACCTCGATGTTAGACATAAAGCAAGATGATGTGTGATTCCTTGCTTTTGACCTAGTTGTTAGACGTAAAGCAAGATGATTCCTTGCTTCTGACCTAGCTGTTAGACGTAAATCAAGATGTGACTTACACTGAGTTACCATCTTATCAGCTGTGACATTGAGCCAGTGTAGTACTGTGATGTGCGAACCTAGTGCTGTGAAGAGGTATCATTTTTACTAATACATATTGATGCAGATGATGATGGAATTCTTTCGAGAATGACGATGTTGTCAATGAATAAAAATTTCGATGACTCGTAAATATGCCAGCCAATGTTCCAAGATGATATTGACTATACTGTCCTCCTAATGCCACTGATGATGCAGACCTCTCTCGCCTGATGCTGTTGAAGAATACCCTTCTTGTTAAGGGGGAGTGTTGAAATAATGTAACTGCAAAGAGTATTCTTATTATTATTGTTATATTATTCATAGGATCAATCCCCATTATGGATTGAACATGTCAGTTATTTTATTAGGACCAAATCCCCTTTTGCAGATTGGTCAATAGACAATTGTAATAGGCAAAATAAGAAGTCATCCCCAGTAGTTATTATTGAGACCCAAAAATATAATAAAGGTGGGTTTACCCACCCAGAGTGAGAAGTCGGCCCTGCCAGTGAAGACACTTCACACATGCTAGACTTGTATATATAGAGAGGCTAGCGCCTCACTTTGACACACAACACACTTTCTCATTTCTAAGAGGCAATTTGTGACTTACCAGTTGGAGAGAGGGAGAAGAGTGGCACATCTTTTGGAGAGGACTTTCTGTATTGGTTTGAGTTATCTCTTGACATTGTATTGGCAATTTATCATAAGGAAGTTTCATGTGATGAAGGGTCTCGACACTCCAAGTTGCGATCCCCGAAGTGCAGCTTAGCAATTAGCTCCTTCCCTTAAGACTTCGACGATGTGACCTTTTCTATGACCATAGGCCAAACCTTATCGCGATTTCTCATATCGTGAGTTGCAAGGTTAGAGCATTTCCTTCCTTTGACTTTCTAGTCAGCAAAAATATAATCCCTCGCCACATATCCCTCTTGGATCAAAAGTCAATATCTTATCACAATTTTGCAACTTCACGAGCCTTCTTCATGCCTGATCAACGGTCCACGATCTCCCTTTGATCAATGAATCAGATTAAGTTGTGGTTTCGCATTTTGCAATTTCATAGGATAGAGAACCTCCTTTCTTTGAATTTCTAGTCAGTGAAATGCCAATCGCTCACCATGTACCCTATGCATCCAACGTTCCACAACATACCTCCATCCAAAGGTCCAGATCAATTCTTGGGATTTTTCATATCGCAAGTTCCCACACCATGTTCTGTTGACTCCTCCAATGTGCAGGTCAATGAAATTCTAGTCGCTTGCCACGTGTCCTTCTTGAAGATGGATGGTCCTCCTACTTTTGGGATTTTGTAGGACTGCTTCATAGTGCACGTAAAGACCATGCTCCTTCTTATGGATCCAAAAACGGTCGGTCTTCAGGCTCATATCTGACACCTGAGATCTATTTTCTTCTGCTGTGCGCTCCTCCAATATGAATTCAGATCTGACAGTCATCGGGAATTCTGAATGGGATCCAACTATCATTGTTTCTCTTCACTGTTGATCTCGCCATTTTCATGCCATTATCTCTGCATTATTGATCGTGTGGATCTTCACCATTAATGACATCTACATCAATGACAAACACACATACTCTGTCTCTGTCTAAAAAACATGGCAACATAGTTTACAAAAGAAAACACCATGTACTCTAGAATGAGGACCAAAGGAACATAATCCTTAAGTAGTAGTTTCACCCTCGCTCTTATGGAGGGTAGAGTTAACATGTCAGACTAGATATGTGCACCTAGAGAAGAAGTGGCAATACCAAGTTATGGATGCCAAGGGGTACTGAAACCTTTTTGTCATGAAGTTATGATTGTTATAAGTTTTCCTCTTTTAAAATCAATGATAAATTATAGTTACCTTATAAAAATAATTTTATTTTTATTATCGTAAAATATGGGAAACATTACATATGGTATCAGAGAAAAGGTTACAACACTTTGACCTTGAAAAGGGACAAAATATTTACTTAGCACATATGTTTGTCTATATAAAACTAACAAACCATTACTGTTACAAACAAAAAACTATTTTCTATTATGTGTTAATCATGGCAACCCAAGATGAAGTAGAAATTAGACTGGAGGAGAATCCTGGACAAAGACCCCCTAAATATCAGACACATAACAGTGACATAAGCTCACCTATCGAAGTTTTGGAAACGATGAGGAATCTCATTGTTGAGTTGTAGGTTTTCAAAGAAGACATTGAGAAACTGAAGAAGGCACATAAGAAACAACATGAAATAAATGAATTCCTGCTGCATAGTATAGTGACAAAGAAAACCCCAAAGGATGATAACTAGGAAGAAGAGGTCAGTAAAAGGACCTCAAAGAATTCTGGTCCTGAAGCAGAAAAAGGGGACAACTCGTTTGAAGGTACACCTTCAGCTGAAGATAAAACAAAAACATACAGAATAAGGAAACATGTAGATCGGATTGAGGGAGAATTTAAGAAAATCAAACCATCCACCTTTGATGGGGAATATAGAACAAGGGAGGAAATTGAAGAATGGTTATTATACATCAAGAAGTATTTCTAGATATACAACTATTCCAACAATATGAAGGTCAGAATGGCCATCTATAATCTGAAAGGGAAAGCCAACATTTGGTGGCAAGACCTGAAGTTGGACAAGGCTCTAAAGGAAAAACAAATGGAATGGTCGGACTTTAAAAAACACTTTAAGAAATAGTACCTATCTGAGAGTTACTATGAAAGAAAAACCAAAGAATTTTATGAATTGCAACTCGGTCAAATGGCTATGGAAGATCTGATAAACAAATTCCCAGAATTAATAAGGTTCATGCCTTATATCTGGGAGGACAAAGTGAAAATACAACAGTTCCTAAGCTGTTTACCACAGTCCTACAAAGACATAATCAAATTTTATAATCCCAAGTCCTTGAGTGAAGTATTCAGGAAAGCCCAAATGTGTTACACTTAATACAAACAATGATCAGAATTTCCAAAGGCTTGGAAAAACAAGAAACAAGACCAAATGAACCAGCGAAATAAGGGATATCAGCCAACTCCTTATCAAAACGAAGCCAAATTTTTTCCAAGGAAATATTTTTACTCTAACAATCAGAACACCCAAGGGGGTGGTAAACTAGTAAACCTAGGGATAAATAAGTTCGGGGATAGCCCCCGTGAATCGTTAAAATGCTGGGAATGTGGAGAACCTCACTTAAGGGGGAACAATCCATGTTTGACTTCAGTAGCTAGAACTACGGTTCACAACCTGTAGGAAGTCTCTACGGTGGGAGATGTGGGCAGAAGCTTTCATCAGATAAATGCAGTCGTGGATGGCCGATAAGATGACCACTGGTCCTCTGTGGTGGAAATTGAAGGTAAAATCAATAACACTCGTATTTCTGTTTTAATTAGTCCTGGAGCTACATTGAGTTATATCACTCCTATTATAGTGGAGTCAAATAAACTTAAGAAAACAAGACATGCAAAATCTTGGTTGGTACAACTAGGAATAGGAACGAAAAGAAAAGTTATCGACTTTATTTCTGATTATGAGTTCAATTTAGGTGGTCAAAACACAAAGACAAATCTGAACATTCTACTGTTAGGATCTTATGATGTAATTATCAGAATGGATTGGCTAGAAAGGCATAAATTAATGTTAGATTGTTATGAAAAATCACTCAAGTATAAAGACGAAAATGACACCACTAGGATGGTTCAAGATATACAAAAACCAATATCAGTTAGATAGATTTCAGCAATTGAATTTAAGAAATGCATGAGAAAGGGTTGTCAAGTTTATTCCATCCAAGTAACAAACCTGCTAGAAAAAGAAAATAAAACCAACTTGGAGGATTTTGTCGTGTTTCATGATTTCAGAGATGTGTTTGTTGATGAGATACTTGAATTACCCCCAAGGAGGGAGATAGACTTTTATATCAACCTACTACCTGTTTCATCCCCTATCTCTAAATCACGTTACCGAATGAGTTTGTCGGAATTAACAGAAATAAAAATTCAACTGCACAAATTATTGGACAAAGAATATATCAGACCAAGTGTTTCACCCTGGGGAGCACCAGTCCTCTTTGTGAAAAAGAAGGATGAAACTCTGAGATTATGCATTGATTATAGATAGTTAAACAAAATGATGATTAAGAACAAGTACCCCTTAACTAGGATAAATGATCTGTTCAATCAAGTAGGTGGGGAAAATATTTTCTCGAAATTGGATTTACAATCTGGTTATCACTAGGTTAGGATAATGTATGAGGACATAAGTAAAACAACATTCCAAACGAGATACAAAAATTATGAATTTGTTGTTATACATTTTGGACCCACTAATACGCCAACCACGTTTATGTGTTTAATGAACAATATTTTCAGTCAGTACTTGGACAAGTTTGTGTTGGTATTTATTGGCGATATTCTAGTATATTCTAAAATAGAAGAAGAACATGAAGACCACTTAATGATAGTTCTGCAAACTTTAAGGAAGCACAAACTATATGCTAAATTCGATAAGTGTGATTTTTATCAGAAGAAAATATAGTACCTAGGACATGTAATATATGTGGAAGGCATTGCAGTCGATCGTAAGAAAATAAGAGCCATCATGGAATGGTTGATTCCTAAAGATGTAGCAGACATTTGGTCATTCATGGGAATCACTGGATATTACCACATATTTATAGAGGTATTTTCCAAAATTGCTTACCCTATAACATCGTTACAGAAGAAGGGAACCAAGTTTAACTGGTCACAGAAATGTCAAGACAATTTCAATAAGTTAAAGGAATTGTTAATGACTGCACTCATTTTAAAGGTAGCATATCTGTAACGACCCTGGTTGGATAAATGTTTAAAAAAATTATAAAGTAAAACTAATTAGGGGATTAATTGTGTTAACAATGTATTAATTAAACAACGATGATTTAATGTTATTAATTAAATGAGTTATTAATTAATTAAAGGATATAATTGTGATTAATTAATTAATAATTTAACTACAAACTACATTTAATAACTTGCGTAATGGATTTAATAGATTAATGGTATATGATATAAAATGGTTGCGTATACAACAAGGGATAACCTATGAATCTCGAGAAGATAAAAGAATTAACGGGAAAGGATAAGAGTAATAAATAGGTTAGGTATGAGTAAATGGGGGGGGAAGAGTCGATGAAGGAGGGATAATGAAGGGAAGGAGTTGAAGGGGAGATTCTTCTATGGAGGTTGGGGATGGATTTTGGGAGCTCAGGGATTTGCAGAGAGAGAGGTGAAATTTTGTGAGTGGGATTGATACAGTGCACCGGAATTGCTGGGGGTTTCGGGCACGGGGGGCAGGATATACGTTGATATCCTTGAGCTAGGGAGCTACCTAGTTGGCAGGGAGGAACGGTTTTGGGCAGTGTTCATAAGTGATCAAGGAGGCAAGATGCGAACAAAAGGAAGGATAATAGCATCCGGTTCAGGTATTTATTTCAAATTTATGCATTGTTTTAATTATATATTGAATTTATTATTCATTGATAAATTTACATGCGTAAGTGTTAAAATATTTTTGAATTATTGAACTTTCATAAACTAGTAGAAATTACTGTATTGTTGGTAGAATTACTAGATGTTAAATTAAATCAGGCTCCTACATTTGGTATTAGAGCCCTGGTTCAAATCTGGAACCAAGGGCCTAAATAACGGGTTTAGTTATAGTAAATCCCTAAATAAATATATTAGGGTGAATAAAAATTTGGGCCTTAAGGGCCAAAACTCCAACCACACTTAATCTGCACACAAAACATAGAAATTTTAATGAAAATAAAAAATAAAATAAATAAATGCAATACGAATTTTAACACAAATTTACCAGTAAAACAAGCAACTAGGGTCGTTACAGCTGGATCTATCAAAGCCATATGACAAGGTGACCAATGATTATGGTCCTTTCAGCCAGGTAGGGAGGTCCTGAAAGAAAGGACTTATTCAGCGCGTTAGGATAAGCCTTCACAAAGCTCGGGCAAGACGTTGAGAAATGAATATGTTTTTTTTACCCCAAAAATATCATATCTATTTGGCTTTACTATCTATTATTTTATTTTTTTTATTTGGGTTAGCATTTTCTCCCATCGATTCACAACTAGAATGTAAAGAATTGATTTTAGAGTTTGGACGAAACTATTCTATTGGTCCTCTGAAATATCCGTTGAAACCCTAAACTCAGTTCTCTGAATTCTGTATGTGAATCACCAATGAGAGAAAGAAAAACACAAGAAAATAACAATACAAGTAGAATTTTTATGGCATAAATTATTGATATTTTATTGATATTCTCCTTCGTTGTTTTAGATTTTCCGACACAGAACAGTTACAGAATGTATCCATTAAACCCTAGAGATTTTCCTTCTAACCCTAAAGAATAATACCAAAAACTTAATAATAATAATAAAGAATTCAATACACCGACCCTACTAATAAAATTGTGCGTTCCTTGCAAAACAAATTATCATTAGATGACAAAAAGAAAAAAAAAATCCAACAATTACGAGAAAATCCTGTGATGGATTAAATTACTGACCATGCAATATAATATAAAGACATACTCTTTTACAATATTTCTCTTCTGTCACAGAAGAGACAGAAAGAATATGTAAACAAAGTTTAAAGAAATAAACTTCAAACACTCAGATGATATAATACTCAGGAAATTCAAAGGAGATCAGAGAATTGGACCTACCCGATCACGCTCTGTTTCCTTTCGTTCAACCGCTCAGAATCAACAGCCACTGATAAAAATTTCCTGAGGAAATGGATGAATACGGGCTCTTGGGATATATTAGTCAGACGTATTCCTGAGGAAATGGATGAATACGGGCTCTCGGGATAACTCAGTGAGATGTATTCCTGAGGACATGGATGAATATGGGCTCTCGTATATGAATTCCTGATGTATTCCTAAGGACATACCTCAAGCACGCCAGTATTTTCTGTTTACCAGAAGTTCGTCCAGAAGTTCAGTCTGTCACCTCTCTAAAAGAGGCATGCAACACTACACTCCAGATAGCGCATGAAAGAAGCGTGAATCCGATGAAAATTTTAGAGCATCTTCATACTGCCACACGGGGTATCAAAATCCTATCACTGAATCGTGCGCATCACTGCTCAATCCAGAAAATGCAGCCTGAAATCCAGCTAGTGACCAAACCCTGAACCGATGGTAACCACAATTGATTTAGACTCCCTGCTCAGCAACCCTTATCCCCTTCCCAAATTTAGACTCCCTGCTCAGCAACCCTATCCCGCACACAACACCGTCAATCTACATGACGCCATTGAAAACATAATACATCTCCATCTAGTCGGACGTCTTCCCAGCTACGATTAACATAACCGGACGTACTGGACCACGCATGATCATGATGACCATATCTCCTCGTTAAAAGGTGATCCTCATATTCATATTCATTGCGAGGCCTCTTGGCCAGCACAGAGCTCTCCAAGTGACTCTCTCTCTCAGCTAGGATTCTAGTTTCAACAGTGGGCGAGGGCTTCACTTCTATAGTCGTGACAGCCTCGGGCTCTACCTTCGGTTTTGTTCAACCCATGGGCTTCGCCAGAGTCATGGTGTATTTCCTGGGAGCCTTAGCCGCAGTTTTTTTTTTCTGGGTGGTTGTCCCGACATTCTTCTTCACAACACGAGGAGGCTTGGACAGTCCAACGGCTCATAAGGACATGACTGGAATTGTTGAATGTCAAATGCTAATTTCACCATTAGATTCTCAGAGAAGGGGAGAGGACAACCCTCTGAGTGTGCAAGCCATTTGCATTGTCATTCCCCTTCAAAACATAATTAAAATTAAGCAGCGCCACTGCCATGCACAAAGCCATGACACCAGCACATACGAGGCCACGAAGAGGAGTCTCGAAAGGGATGAGCACCTGGGAGCAGGCACGTGGGCCTCATGCGAGGACCCACGATGCCAATCCCTGTATGTATAGTATTTCACGAGTAGTTTATTTTATTTTATTTTATTTTTTGTTGTTTATTTTTCTTATTATAATTTTAATTGTAATAAATTAATTGTTTTAATTTTTATTTATTTATTTATTTTGATTATAATTATTTTAAAAAAAGGGGGTTTCAATTTTTTTTTTATTATTTTATTTAAATTTTAAATTAAATTAAGTTAAATTAAGTTAAATTTAACTAAATTAAAATTTAATTAATTAAATCAAATTAAAATTAAGTGGGTATTTCGATTTTTTTTATAAGTAAAACAAAAGAAAAATTTATGGAGTCCGTGGGAATTGAACCCTGAACCTCCCCACCGGTCAAAGTCTTGGCAAAGGCCGTCCAACCGGTGCACCACACCATATTATTTTTACAAATAATTTCACATATAAATACTTTAAATATCATACCCAAGACCACCCACCAAGTGAAGCGTCTTAAGAAGAACACTAACGCCGAAAAATACATAGCATTGGTGAATACTGAAATGTGGTTGGCAATTGTGGATAAGTATTTAGATGCCACGGTTTAATCCTATTTAATCATTAAATGTGGTAATTATATAACCTTACAACATTTTTCTTTATGTGATTAGGTAAATGTTAAAAGTAAACATGTTAACAGATGCCTTGATAAATCCAAGAAAGTTATGAACAATAAATCTAACCCATTGATTTTGGAGGACGACTAAGAATATGCTAGCATATTCAATGCGTAGCCATCAGATAAGGGTTTAAGGATAAGTAAGATTAAAAGATCGTTAATTATGCCCATTATCAATAGGTGTATGCCTTTCAGCGTAAATTAATAAACATAAGGTTGGAAGTCATTTTTAATCAAGTTGTAAGCGTAAATTAAAAGGGCTCAGACTAGGACAAGCGGGAAGGAGGCGACATATGCACTAGGAGCGTAAGCATAGGAAGTGGCGAGTGAGGCGCAAGGCTAACGTAGCTACAGGGCAAGGGAACCAATAGGTCTTTCGTAGGGGGTAAGAAATCAAGCTTAGATGCTTAAACCTAACCCTAACCTAGCCAATCCCCTAATGGAGTAATGTCTATTTACAGACAAGTAAAGAAAACTTACGCCTAACCCTGTTTCTAGTTTGAGTAGCACCAATTTGAAACATCCTGGAACTCACCCTGACAACTTTGGTGGATGTAGGTCAAAGAATACAAGATGGTCAGGACTCAAGGGAGTCGAGGCAGGGGAGCGTCGTCACAAGCACCGCCAACACCGCCAACGCCACCACCTCCATCGCCCGAACTAGCCCTCATACTGCACTCGTTGGAAGCCATCAACGAGACTTTAAAGGGGCGACAACCAGCAGGGACTAAAGTGGAACCCCCACTGTCTGGAACAGGTAATCTAGAATCATTAAGGGATTCAGGGGGAGGACCTCCACCTGAAGACATCACGCGGGAATTGTAGAAGATCAAACTTCCAGAGTTTGTCGGGGGTTGCGCCAGTGAACGCGTGGAAGCCTGGTTGGAAAACATGACCAGGTGTTTTTCCGTAAGGGACTATGCGTCCAATTCAAAGGCAAAGATCGTCATTTTTCAGTTAAGAGACAACGCCTTGAATTGGTGGGGCAACCTGGAAAGACAATTGCACCTTACCCCAGACATAGTATCTTGGGAACTTTTCGAGGAGAGGTTTCAGAGGAAATATCTACCGGCGTACTACGAGGAACAACAGGTAGGGGCATTTCATGCCTTAGTACAGGGAAACAGAACTGTATAAGTATATGAGATCAGGTTTATGGAACTGGTCAAATATGTTTCGTATATGGACAATGACCAACGACAAGTAGATCCCTTCGTCTATGGATTGAACCCTAAGATAAGAGCTATGGTGCGGATGTGGAAACCGTCTTCAGTAGTAGAAGCGGTGGAAAATGCGCGTTATGCAGAAGAACATATGAACTTGACCAGGGGTGCAAGATCAACATTTTTGCATCGCCCTGGATTCGTAGGAAAGGCCCCAAGGATATTTCACTGGGGAGGGGGCTCGAGGCCAATGCCATATGGTAACAGAGTCGCGCCAAGGATAGTAGCTACAAGGATTTCAATGGCAGTGAGTGCAGCATCTCGTTCATTGCCAACGGTGTAGATAGGACCACGACCATCTCAGGGAACAACTAGTAGGGGCAGGGGTTCTAGGGGAAGGAACTCATTTCAAAGACAGACACGTAACAATGCACAGGTTCAATCTGGTGTTACCTGTTGGGGGTGCGGGGGACCCCATTACCAGCGTGACTGCCCAAAGTTACAATCAGGGTTCGTGCGTAGAGAAGGAAAGGCATTGATGGGGAGAGCAAGTAGAAGCCACCATATTTACGCAACAGTTAATAACCGCCAGGCCAAACATCAATCCACAGTGGTGGAGTCATCAGGTACGCTAAATCATATCAATGTTAAGATTTTGTTTGATTCTGGTGCGACATATAGTTTCATTTCACCATCTGCATTAGAAAAGAGTGGGTTGGCAGCCTACGAGCACGATGACTTTAAACAAGTCGAGATGGCTTCAGGGGAAAAACAAGCAGTAGGACCTAGTGTTGATAATTGTATAGTAGACCTAGGAGTGTGTACTACCAGGTTGAAGTTATACGTCACTACTCTTGGGGCATATAACCTAATCATTGGAATGGATTGGTTAGAATCTCATCGAGCTTTGGTAGATTGTTTCACAAAGAGGGTGTTTTGTGTCAATGATGAAGGAAGACCAGTAGAGATCCAGGGTGTACATAGAAAAGTGTCGTTACGCTTTATATCCACTATGAAGGTTAAGCGATGCTTGAGACAAGGGTGTCGACTTTATGCAGTGGAAGCAGTCAATGAAAGGAAGGGACCCTCATTGGATCAGTACCCGGTATTGTCATAATTTCAGGATGTTTTTCTGAACGAGTTACCAGGGTTACCTCCTGAGAGGGAGATTGATTTTACTATTGAGCTAAAACCTGGTGCAGAACCAATCTCCAAGACTCCTTATTGGATGACAGCGCCAGAACTTTGTGAGTTGCAAATGTAGTTGAAAGAGTTATTGGACTTAGGGCTAATAAGGCCCAGTGTCTCACCCTGGGGTGCACCAGTAATTTTTGTGAAGAAGAAGGATGGATCCTTACGACTGTGTATAGACTACAGGGACTTGAACCATGCTACAGTGAAGAATAGGTACCCAATGTCGCGAATAGATGACCTCTTTGATCAGATGAAAGGAGTAGCGGTATTCTCAAAGATCAATTTGTGATCAGGGTATCATCAGTTATGGATTAAGGAAGGTGATATCCCAAAAACATCCTTCCGAACTCGGTTTGGACATTACGAGTTTGTTGTAGTACCTTTCGGATTGACCAATGCACCAACAGTATTTATGAGCCTCATGAACGGCGTATTCCAGAATTACTTAGACCGTTTTGTACAAGTCTTTTTAGATGACATCCTCATCTATTCCAAGAATGAAAGAGAACATGAGGAACACTTATGAATAGTGTTGTCCTGCCTTAGAGAGAACAAATTGTATGGGAAGCTTTTGAAGTGTTCCTTCTTCCAGAAAGAGATCCACTATTTGGGTCATATCATTTTCGGCGAAGGAATCTCTGTGGAGCCATAAAAGGTAAAGGCCATTATGGAAAGGCTAGTACCGAAAAATACCCATGAGGTGAGGAGCTTCATGGGGCTGGTGGGTTATTACCAGAGATTTGTGGAAGGATTCTCAAAAATAGCTAAACCCATCACCACTTTGCAACGCAAGGGGGTCAGGTATGAATGGACAAAAGAATGTGAAAGCGCATTCATTGAGCTTAAGAGGTTACTAACTAGTGTGCCAATTCTACGAGTGTCGGATATGGAAAAGGACTTCACGGTCTGCACGGATGCCTCGAAGAAAGGGTTGGGGGCCGTGCTAATGCAGGATGGAGGAGTGATAGCTTATGCATCAAGGAAGTTGAAGAAACATTAGAAGCTATACGTAACTCATGATTTAGAGTTGGCAGTTGTAATGCTAGCTCTGAAAATTTGGATGCACTATCTTGTTGGGTGAAACTTTGAGCTCAAAACGAACAATAAAAGTTTAAAACATCTCTTCACCCAAAGAGATCTGAATGCCAGGCAAAGGCGATGGAGTGAGTTTATGAGTGAGTATGATTTTGGTATTTCGTACATCAAGGGAAAGGAAAATGTGGTCGCAGATTCCTTGAGTAGGAGACCACGTATCTTCTCCTTGGTAACCTTAAAGGTTAATCTGAGGGAACATGTGTTGAAACAACTCCTAGAAGACAGTTGGTAATTAAAGGTTACTTCAAACCTCCAGAGTGGGAGGCAGTTAGACGCAAAGTATGAAGGATATAGTCTGGAAACAGACGGACTGTTAAGATATCGAGGAAGGATGTAGATCTCTGAGAATGGAGATATTCGAAACATCATACTGAAGGAAGCCCATAGATCACTTTATTGTGTGCATCCGGGATTGAAGAAGATGTACACAGATATGAAGAAGCTCTTCTTTTAGGTAGGCATGAAGCGCGATTTAGTCCATTTCATCGCCAAATTCCTAGAATGTCAACAAGTGAAAGCCGACAACCATCACCCGGCAGGCCTCCTACAACCACATGATATTCCTATGTCCAAATGGGAAGTCATCTCTATGGATTTTGTTGTGGGGTTGCCGCTCACATCCCATAGACACAATGCCATTCTTTTGATAGTGGATAAGTTAACCAAGAGTTCTCATTTTATTTTGGTTAGAGACACTTATGTTGTCACTGATGTGGCATGTGTGTTTGTAAGAGAAGTTATCCATTTTCACAGGATACCTAAGAAGATCATTTCAGATAGGGACTCCAGATTCACTTCTAGGTTTTGGACAAGTTTACAATCAGCGTTGGGGACTCAATTGAACTTAAGCACAACTTATCATCCTGAAACAGATGGGCAAACTGAGAGAGTAAATCAAGTCATGGAGGACATGCTTACGATGTATGTAATGGATAATCAGACCCAGTGGGAGAAGTACCTACCTTTGGTAGAGTTCGCCTACAATAACAGTTTTCATAGTTCCATCGGAATGCCAACATACAAAGCTTTGTATGGAAGGCCATGTAGAACGCCATTGAGTTGGCATAGACTAGAAGACCGAGTAACAGTTGGGCCAGAATTGATTCAAGAAATGGAGGAACAGGTGATTCAGATTAGGTAGAGACTAAAGGAAGCATAGGATAGGAAGAAAAGCTATGCAGATGCACACAGGACCGACCGAAGTTATGAAGTGGGAGACCAAGTTTTCATTCATATCAGGCCTAATAAGAGGACCATATGATTTGTGAAGGGGACAAAGTTTTCACCTCGGTTTATAGGACCATTCAGGATCCAAGAGAAAATTGGACCCGTTGCCTATTGTCTCGTACTGCCACCCCAATTGCATAAAACTCATAATGTATTTCATGTATCTGTTTTATGTCATTATGTTGTTGATGAATCACATAAAGTAAATTGGAAGGAATTGCAGGTATCGGACGTGGGAACCCTCATGGTAGAACCGTTACGCATATTGGACCGTAGAGTCCGACAACTCAGGAACTGTCTAGTAGACCAATTTAAGGTCCAGTGGGACAAGTATAGTCCAAGATCCGCTACTTGGGAAGATGCCGAGACACTATGGAGAGACTATCCCTCACTATTTTGACCACCTCGAGAACATGTTTCTCGAAGGTGGGGTGTATGTAACACCACCTTTTGACTTAGATAGCCAGGATTACCTGAGGACTATATACTTTATTTTCTAGTCACAGTGAAACTATTAAGT
>ML785093.1:37250-57884 GCA_009831015.1 Picea engelmannii | reverse complement strand
TTGGGTAAATGATAATCTTGTGAATGGGTGTTGAAATTGAATTATGGGATATTATGAGATCTATTTCTAATTGGAAAACTTTGATGTTAACTTATCGGTACAGGGATACCAAATTGAAATGATGCTAGTATGCAATTACATGAAGATAATGAATGGAAATGTATGAGTGTGTGTTACAGAATAATCTGCAAGTTATGGGCTATGAAATAGCCAAGGGATAATGATGATGAAAGTGGATATCAGGACCACTAATCGAGAAACATTATGGTATTAATATTGTATTTGGAATTTATATTGGTTTGTATGCATTGCTATGATATGTGGATCAGTGCATGGTTTCAGGTGATGACACTGCCCAAAACCGAATAAACGATGACAAAACCTCCAGCAACACGGTGCCAATGTATATTCCATTATATGGTGTAGACCCTAGTCCTGTTAGGAGGGGTGGAGGCATTTCCCACCGTGTATCCTCCATTGTAGGGTGTGGAACCTAGTTATGATTAGGAGGGGTGGAGGCATTTCCCACCATGTATCCTCCGAAACCTGAAGTCATGGGAGAACGGTGCTAGTTCACGCTCCCCAAGACATGTGATGATGACTATCAGTTGCCTGCTAGGGAAGCTTGGTCGAGATAGTGACACTTCCACTTACGGGTTCTATTTGGAGTTAGGTCAATATAGTTGACGCTCCAAGATAGTCTAGCAGAGGAAGGATAGGAATGGAGATGGAAGTAGGTTAGGGAGGAAGGATGAGTATTAATAGTTGAGACAATATGGAGATCTATCTTGTGGTGGAATTTAATGTCTTTCCTTCAAAAAAAAAAACAAAAAAAAAAAGAGAGAGAGAAATGTGTTTATGAATATTCAGTATTACGTAACTAAACCACAGTTGTTTAAAATAAATTATTGAACCGGATAATTGTAATTAAAGGATTTCTCACACAATTGAGTGATTGTTGTCTTTTATAAAAGACTAGTCTTGCTGACTGGAATGAATGCATACATAAATTACTAAAGGATGACAGTTTTGATTATTAGTACATGCACGAGATTTGCATGTACTAGCTACACATGAAGTTCTTGTACATATACACTAGTATGTATGAGCTTTCTTGACTTACTTACTGATAATTTCAGTTACTCGTTATGAATGTGTGAACCATGCTCTTTTCCGTTGTACCATAAGACACCTTAACTTCGGGACGAAGTTTCCTGAAGGGTGGGTGTATGTAACGACCCTGGTTGGATAAATGTTTAAAAAAATTATAAAGTAAAACTAATTAGGGGATTAATTGTGTTAACAAGGTATTAATTACACAAAGATGATTTAATGATATTAATTAAATGAGTTATTAATTAATTAAATGATATAATTGTGATTAATTAATTAATAATTTAACCACAAACTACATTTAATAACTTGCATAATGGATTTAATAGATTAATGGTATATGATATAAAATGGTTGCGTATACAACAAGGGATAACCTATGAATCCTGAGAAGATAAAAGCATTAACGGGAAAGGATAAGAGTAATAAATAGGTTAGGTAGGAGTAAATGGGGGGGGAAGAGTCGGTGAAGGAGGGATAAGGAAGGGAAGGAGTTGGAGGGGAGATTATTCTACGGAGGTTGGGGATGGATTTTGGGAGCTCGGGGATTTGCAGAGAGAGAGGTGAAATTTTGTGAGTGGGATTGATACAGTGCACCGGAGTTGCTGGGGGTTTTGGGCACGGGGGCCAGGATATCTGTTGATATCCTGGAGCTAGGGAGCTACCTAGTTGGCACGGAGGAACAGTTTTGGGTAGTGTTCAAAAGTGATCAAGGAGGCAAGTTGTGAACAAAAGGAGGGATAATAGCATCAGGTTCAGGTATTTATTTCAAATTTATGCATTTTTTTAATTAGATATTAAATTTATTATTCATTGATAAATTTACATACGTAAGTGTTAAAATATTTTGGAATTATTGAACTTTCATAAACCTAGTAGAAATTACTGTATTGTTGGTAGAATTACTAGATGTTAAATTAAATCAGGCTCCTACAATATCCAGAAAAAGACTTCACCATCTGTGTAGATGCGAGTAAAGAAGGACTAGGTGGTTTCCTAACTCAAGAATGACACATTATTTGTTATGAGTCCCAAAAACTAAAGGAACACAAACAAAACTACGTCACCCTTGAATTAGAGTTGGTGGTTGTAATATATGCCTTAAATATGTGGTGGAACTACATAATGGGCAAAAAAAAATTGTTATTGACGGGCAACAACGGTGTGAAATTTTTTTTTAGTCAGTCGAACCATGATGCAAGGCATGCAAGATGGCTAGCCTTTTTGAGCGAATTTGACTTTGAGGTAAGACATATCAAGGGTAAGGAAAACAAAGTGGTTGATGCTTTAAGAAGAAGAGTTCATGAGTTGTTTGAAATAAACATTAGCAAGGAAGAAAGCGATATTGAACATAGGATAAAGGGTGCAGGTAATAGCGATAAAAATTACACTAAAACAATGGCAGAATTACAGAACACTATAGAAAACTCAAACAAAATAGATTTGAGTTTGGATAGAAATGGTCTACTATGATTTAAAAATAGAATATACATACTAGATTCGGCAGAGTTAACGTTAACAGTTTTGGATGAAGTACACAAGAAACAATATTTTGGTCATCCAGAATACCTGAAAACGATAACAAAAATAAGAAATTTATTCTATTGGCCTAATATGAAGGGTGAAATAGCAGAATACTTAGCTAGGTGTCAAGATTTTCAGCAGGTAAAACCCGAACACCAACATCCAGCCGGCCTGTTGCAGCTTTTACCAGTTTCGAAATGGAAATCGGAGACTATATCGCTCGACTTTATTACAGGTTTTCCTAGAACTACGAAACATAATGATTCAATTATGGTGGTAATCGATAAGCTTAGCAAGTCTGCACACTTTATTCCTATAAATTCTACTATTAAAGCCATTAACATCGCTAAAATTTTCATGAAATAAATTTTTAGACTGCATGGTATTCCTAAAATGGTGATTTCAGATAGAGACGAAAAAGTTACATCTTCTTTTTGGAAAGAATTGCTTGTAGGGTTAAATACTAACTTGAATTTCATCATGAGTTATCATCCACAAATGGATGGGCAGACTGAACAAATAAACCAAATCATAGAAGATATGCTCTGCATGTATGTAAGAACAAAACTAGGCAAGTGGGAAGACTACCTGCACTTGGTATAATTTGCATACAACAATGGGTACCAAACTTCGACTAACATGAGACCTTTCGAAGTATTGTATGATATAAAATGTACGACTCCGATTAGATGGGATAACCTAGTTGACAGACTCATGGTAGGACTAGATATGCTCCAAGAAATGGAGAGAATGGTAAGAAAAGTACAACATAACTTAAAAGACACGCAGGAAAGGCATAAAAGTTACATGGACCAGAAAAGGAGACACTTGGAATTTCAAGTTGGAGGTCACATCTATTTAAAAGTCAAAGCCCAAAAAATTTCACTAAATATAGGGAACTGTGCCAAATTGGCACCCAGGTTTTGTGGCCCTTTTGAGATCTTAGCTCGAATTGGACCTGTAGCATACCAACTTGCACTTCCTTCCAATCTAAAAATTCATAATGTATTTCATGTTTCCTTGTTAAAGAATTATGTTCATGATCCTACTGATATGATCGATTGGAACTTGGTGCAGGTGGAACCAGAAGGTGAGTTCCAAGCGGAACCTCTACGCATTCTAGATAGGAGAGAAATAACACTTCAGAATAGAGTTGTTGCCTAGGTAAAAGTGCAATGGAAGCACTTTAGCCCTGAGGAGGCCACTTGGGATTTGGAGGGAGATTTGCAGAAATCTCATCCAACAATGTTCCAAGAAAGGAAATAACATTGAGGAAAATGTTTTATTAAAGGGAGAAAGGATGTAACATCCCCCAAAATAAATTATTTTTAAAGTATGAAATTTCTTAGGAAATTATTTCCATTTTTGGTAAATTCAAAATTGGAATTTTTTTTCCATTTATGTCAATTCTTAATTTTGAATTTAGTTAATTGTAATTAATGATTATGACTGTTGGTCAGAGATTGGACTTGACCCAACTAACTACTTGACTATGACACTTGTATGAAACAAAATATTTTATATCTATTGTTGATGGACAAATGGAACAACTAGGTTAAAATCAGCTGACCATGACTCCATGAGTGGGGAACATGTTGGAACTACCTCAGGGTTGATTATTACAAGTGGAAAATCATGAATTTGGCCATTGGTAGCCCCTGGAAATTAGGGATTTGGAAAGTTGCGAAAATTCCCAAGGGGAAAAAGACCTAGGAATATTTTGCTTCTGGATATATAGCATATGGGAGGAGGTAGGACGTTGTCTATTAGGTTGGGGAAATAATTTAGCTCTTGTTGTTATGAACACTACTTGCTGAGTGTGAGGCAAGGAGAAAATGTTGAAACTAAGGGACTATTGTTGAGGAGGAGTTCTGAGTTTGCCCTCATGGATTCATGGTCAGGCTAGGTGGTGAACTAGACAAGTGATTTGGCTTCCCTATTCTAATGTTGGGAGGACCATGGTTGTTCCATTTATTGTTCGACAATTTGTTCAGATAATTCTATCTTCTTCTTCTCTATTTGAATGCCATTGTGAATTATTGGTTGGTAGAATTTCATCTGTTTAAATATGAGGTACTCGATTCATTAAATCCTGAAGGAATATAATGAAAGTAGGATAGGCTCTCACAGTTTAATTGTAGTTGTTGAGTAAAACCTACTAAGTAATTTGATTGGAATGAAAATTGAATGGTGGAAATATACCAGGAAAATGTAACTGTGTTAATAGATTTCTACTTCATTATTTTTATGTTAGAAATTACTACATGTTCAGTGCGTCAAATACATCTGTTTATTATGTTTTACAAGTGAATATCCGTTTAGTAATCACTATTCTGGAAGTAAACCTGAGAATTATGAACTTTTCATACCTATACTACATATATACATCTATGTGGGTTATCTCTTGAGTTTGGATGATTTATCCTATCACATTTAAACTATTGTGTGAATGATTGTATATAACAGGAGACAACTATGTATGTAAATACATATATAAAGATATATGTATAAAGGTAACCATACGAATTACAAGAATCACTTCAAAATCTTAAATTATGTATATCAATAGGTGCTAATAATATAATGAAATATGAATGAATCTAACTGGCCACAAATTAAGTTATGGAATGATAAATAAAACGAACTAAATCTTTCAATGCAAATGGAATTCTGGAAAGAAATGTTAGAGGAGAGAAAGCCGCCGAATTCAAAAGACAGATATTATGGATCCCTTTAAAGTACATACAAATATTCTGATAAGCTCAAAATTTCATAACTATGCTATCAATTAATAAATCATTCCAACCTTTGTATAAGCTAGATATCAGTGAAATAAAATAAAACAAGTAGGTCTATTGGCCACCACGAAGTTTCTGAAAAATAAAATAATACAGGAAAAAATTAATTGTATTGAAGGATATGGTGTCTTGAGTCACCTAAATTATAGGTATACACATATTCGGTGATAGCTGAGATTCACTATCCATTTCAAAACTCTAAATATAGCATATTCAATATATTGAAACAAGGAGTTGACCGATTGAGCTTCCTCCACTTAAACTTGACTATACAACCTATGAACGATGGCGAAATCCATGTTCATTACAACTTAATAATTTCTTTTACACAAAGGCAAGGGTTTGGCCCTTAGGGATTTTCTTTAAATCTTAATACATAGTTAAATCAACTGCCATAGAAAATATGGCACTTCTACCCACGATAACTGTATACTAATATATTCACACAATAAAACCTGGAAAGTATTGTTTAAGTGCTACTTTTAGAACCTGAATACCTTCTGTACAGGGTGTGACTCTGAGTCAGGAGACTTCAAGCATCAACAGTCCTATGAGGAAACAATGACAGTAATGAGAAAAAAAGAATTTATTAGAATTCTCAATAACGAATTAGATTATAATCCAAGACAATTGTTATGCTACAGAAATATAATATCTATGATTCTCAACATCACTTAACTTGCGGTCTGGATCTGTTGTTCCATCCGCGTGGTTGAGGAAGACATCCACAAACTATAAGGGAGAAGTGGGTCAAGGTCAATCTGATGGGTACCCATGCAAAAACCAGGGGTCTCATCATTAGATCGCTATAAACAAATCTTTAATCGTGATTACCAAAAAGAAATACAGGGAACTGTTCAAATTGAGATGGTTAAAATATACAGAGATTATACACTATCATTATACATAATTGCATAACCATTACAACCATGAGACTTCACCCTTTCCACTGTAATAAAAATATATGATGATGACCGATGATAATAGACAACGATATTCAATAGGGAATCGTGGTGCCTGGAAAAACCCTATCGTCTTCCCTTTTCTAAAGATGAAGAAAAAATATTTTTAAGTTTCCTAATGGCCATGTGTCTCTCGATGAGCATAAGGTAAAATCTCTCGGGGAATTATTTTGAAGACTCCGAAGATTAATAATTCATAGTGAAGCCATCACTGTATTCAGATGCGTTGAGCCACAGTTAGGAAAACCCTATATAAATCTCTATTTTGTACAAATAATAAAGGAAAACCTACATCCCCATACAACAAGGAATTTTGGTTGATAAACCCAGAATGCGAAGACTCCTTACGGTGAGGATGGGAGGTGAAGTATAAAGGTTCAAACAATGATATGTGAGCTATTCCTATAGAAAATATAGTAGGATGTCAACCCTTAGAAAAATGACTATTACATATTGGAGAATCGAATCTTCCCTCGATGAAGAACCCTTGTAAAATTAATTATAAAACAAAGTTACAACTTTTGGTCATGATGTTATCCCACATAAACTTTATAATATTAAAACACTTAGGGTTCAAGAAGATAATTCTTCGGTTACATATGAGATGGAGGCAGGGAAAACTATGAAGCGACAGAACCCGATTTCAATCAAATCTGCCTCTAATACAGTAGTCTAATCTCCTACTTAAAAGCCTTTACATAACATATAACAAGTCTTTCCAATACATCATAGTCCCGGAGGATACCGACAGAGCCTACGTCTCTTGACCAGACAGTGTAACCACATAGGATAAAGAACGAATAACTATTGTATAAGAATTATTACCTTGAAAAGGTTCCAACCAATATTTCTATGGACCCTCCTTTCATCGATGTGAGTCCCAAATTCACAATGGCTGGTCACTACATCAGGACAAAGAGTAACAGAGATCATTTGACAGTGTTTTGCGTAAACATAGGGATAGGAATTGACTAAAAAAAACAATGGGAAAACCCCTAATGAGTCGAGTAATGGTGACGAGTAAAGATCCATGCTGAGGCCATGTGATCAATGCAAGGTTGCAAGAGTGCAGTGCGCACAAAGGCCAAGCACTAGCCCAAGGAGTATGCCACAGGTTTCTTTTTTTAATGTTGTAGGTAAGGTCATTAAATATTGACAGTATGCCCCCTACCACCTTACTTATCTCTTATTTATGGAGAAGAACAAGTGTAGATCGGTTAGGCTTAGAATACACACCCTTTTTCATCCTGATTATGTTTTAACTCTTACCCATAGCCTGGTAAATGCTTGGATTCTATTAGTTAACATGTATTTGATCAAACAGTAACCTTGACCCTTTGCGCTAGTCACATTTGCCCAAGTTTTAATACTTGTATAAAAAATCACAATGATATTAACAAACAATCAGGAGTGTTATGGGTAATGTATATTATGCTATGGGATTTGCACAAATAGGGAAAAGGTCCTATAGTTTACAAATGGAAACACCATGTAATCTAGAATGAGGACCAAAGGAACATAAGCCTTAAGTAGTAGTTTCACCCTCGCTCTTATGGAGGGTAGAGTTAACATGTCATACTAGATATGTGCACCTAAACAAAAAGTGGGAAGAACAAGTTATGGATGCCAAGGGGTAGTTAAACCTTTCTATCACAAAGTTATGATTGTTAGAAGGTTTCCTCTTTTAAAATCAATGATAAATTATAGTGACCTTATAAAAAGATTTAATTTTTTTATCGTAAAATATGGGAAACATTACATATCAAGCTCCATCTCCCATTCTCCTAGCTCCCAATCCTAACAGCTTCCACCAAGCTCTGTATGCAACGCCTCTTCGAGGTACCCAAGCTAAAACGGAGAAAGAAATATACCAAAATCAATTCTAGAATATGAAAAACTAGTATATCTATGCCACTCTCAGAGATCCAGGGAACCCATCAAAGAATTCATTCCTTCTCTCTCTCCCAGGAGCCGGAGAGAGGATTCATCTTTTAAGAGCAGATCTCTATGAAAAAGGGAGCTTCGACTCTACCATCCATGGCTTCCACAACATTTTTCATGTTTCAACTCCCATAGATTTTGGTTCCCAAGATCTAGAGGTAAGATAAACAATAAAGAAGAAAGTTACTCCTTTTTTTAGCACAACGATATTGATATGAATCGAATTGCTGTATAGAAAGAAGTCATTGAAGATGTCATGAGAGGAACTCTGAATGTTCTCAAGTCCTGCATGACGAACCAAAGTGTAAGGCATGTAAATTGGTAAATTGGTAAATTGTAATTACTTATTATGATTGTAATTTCAAAATTGGTAAATTGTAATTACTTATTATGATTGTTGGGCAGAGATCTGATTTGACCCAACTAAGTATTTGATTATGAAACTTGTACGAAAACATAATATTTTATATTTATTGCAGGAGGACAAATGGAGCAGCCATGTTAAAATTAGCTGACCATGACTCCATGAGTGGGGAACATGTTGGAACTACCTCAGGGATGATTGTTACAAGTGACAAATTAGGGATTTGGCCATTGGCAGCACCTAAAAATTAGGGATTTAGAAAGTTGCAAAAATTCCCAAGGAGGGAAAAAGACCTAGGCAAATATATGGTTTTAAATAGCATATGTGAGGAGGCAGGATGCTACCAAGTATGTGGGGAAAAGAATTACCTCTTGCTGTTATGACCACTATTTTCTGAGTGTGAGGCAAGGAGGAGTATGCTGGGAAATTTTTTTGTTTGCTTGTTGTTATGAACACTACTTGCTTAGTGTGAGGCAAGGAGACGATTATTGGAGGTGAAAGGCATTTTCTGAGGAGGAGTTCATGTTATCCCTCATGGACTCATGGTCAGGCTAGAGGGTGAACAGGACAAGTGATTTGACTACCCTGTTCTAAGGTAAGGAGGAACGTGGTTGTTCCTTTTTTTGTCCTAGCATTTATCCAGATATGTTTTTCTACTTTCCTCTTATCGTATTTGTGCCATTGAAATGATTGTATATGTTTTCCATTTTAGATGATTAACTTGTTGTCATATGTGTTAAGATGGAGTTATAGAGTTGTTGTATATTACTTGTGGAAATAATTCTGTTAATTAAAGACTGCATCTACAACATCACAACAAGCTTTTTGTTATAGGAGCAATGTTACTCTATTATAATGAATGGACTGATAAAACACTTGAATAATCTATCTTTGGTAGGAATAGAATGTAAATATTAAACTGTGTGGAAAATCCACTGGGTAGTTATATTAATCATGGCAAGGACAAGGCTACCTTGTATAAAATAATAAAGTAATAGAGCAGAACAAATACGAATTCTGGAAGTTTTCAATCTACCATAAGTTCATATATGGACAATGTATTTCAAGTTTTGTATTATTTTTCAACCTGTACAAACCAAAACCCCAAATCGGAATGAAACCCTACTAGTATAGTTATTCCCAAAATAATTATGTGACTATATGAATGACTGTTGTGAATAAGTATGCGACTGGTAAAAATTTCATTATGGGAAAACTACAGTATATATCTATATAGTTGTAAGTGTTCCTGATAGAACGGAAGGAGATTAGGCCTAGTTCAACCTACATGAAGTTCTGAAATAAAAATAAATTTGAATAAGTCTAAATATTGTCAACAATTACCGAAATGTACGACTAGATGCTAGAGACGCAGGGGGCCGATGAACCCAAGGACTATTCTGAAATTTCGTACTTAGAATATTACATATATCCGGGAATTTCTCCAGCTCTGTAACCAAGAATTATAATGGCCTAGCAGTAATGAAACGAAAGAACTAGATAACATTAGAGTTCCAATAACCAATACTAGAAATTTCAAAAAAAAAGAAACAGTATATACAATTCTTTGAATGATCATAGACCCACGGCCTGGAAAAAGTTGAAAAAAACAATATTTTTTTTCTTTGAATGATCATAGACTCATAGCCTGGAAAATAAATTATAATAAGCATTCAGAAATGACCGAGAAGATGTAGCCAGCCCACAAGCCTAAATATATCTTACATAATAGGAGATAGACCGATTGGTTGCATTCAGTAAAATCAACTTTATTTGTTTGTCACAGAGTTGAGGGTGCAGTCCTTAGGGCTTCCTCATTAAACAAAAACCCAAAGGTTAATCGTGCACCATAAAAAATTTGGCATCTCTACTCACAATGACTACCTCGAAATCGAAGCACTCAGTGGGAGCTGTAAAAATTTGAAGTGCTAACTAGGACCCAATTACCTTTTCGTTACATGGCATGACTCCGAGTCAAAATATTTGTGAGTAAGCAGCCCTGGGAGAAAGCACAAATGGTGATCAGAACGAGAAGCCATCAAAACTTCGAAACAGGCTAGATTAAATAAAATCTAAGACAATCGTTATGCTAGAGAAAAATTCATATCCATGAATATACATCATCACTTAACTTACGGTCTGGAACATACGTATCGCCACGTGGTCGAGGAGGATGCCCCCAGAATGGAAGGGAAAATGGTCAAGGATCGAACTGATGGGTACCTCGCAAAAAGTAGGAGGTACCATCATTAGATTAACGCAAACATTTTGTTAAAAATCAAATGAAAAACTTATAAGGAACTGAAAATTTAAATGACTTGGAAATAAAACATACAAAGATCCTACACTACTAAAATAGTTAAATATTTTTGAACTATTGTAAACATGAGACTTTATCCTTTCCCTGTGACAACTGCTAGGGCTAGGTGGACGACAATAAAAAAATAAAAATAAATAAAATGACAAAATGACCGATAGAAAATGACTGAGTACACCAGGGAAATCTGAACCCCAAGTTCGGTGAAGAACCCTCATATGACCTTCTTCTTTATGAGCAAAGAACTATAACTTTGGCCATGATGTTAATACACAAATCACCCCTTAATATTATTACTTGCCTGGTGAAAGGCGAAAGAAAGAAATTTTGAAATAACAGAGTTGGCCTCAATCGAGCCATAACTTCAAGGACCTTACACACAAGCCTAAGATTTTACAAGAGCTTCAAACATTCGAGAAAATACTGGTCAAATATATGTATAATCTAGGAAAGCTACTCGAGCAGGTTAACAACAATAACAATCATAGAATATGCTTACCTTGAAATGTCCAACCACTCTGCCATCGATGAGAGTCCATCATTTCATGGCTGACTATTCATTTGGGTCGAGAGTAATAGAGGTCATATGGCCGCAGTCTGTGTTTACACAAGAATGGAGTGCAACAAAGGAACAATACTAAAAACTTCCCAACGGTGTGAGTAATGGGTGAGTAAAAGATATGGGTTGGAGGCCATGTGATAGGCCTAAGGTGGCGTGAGAATAGTGGGCATGGAGGAAAAACATTAACCCGAGGAGTATGCCACCAGACCTCTAATTAATGTCGCAGGAAGGGTCTTTAAGTCTTGCCAGTGTGCTCTTTCCTTTTATTTAATGCTCAGTCATGGAGACGGATTAAGTGTGGTCGAGTTAGGTTTATATCATGTCATTTTGGTCTATCTGGTTATAGTTGAACACTCAACCATAGCCCTGTAACTACCTGAACACTTTTAGTTAACTTGTATTCCACCAAACCATAACCTTGTCCCTTGTGCTAAATGCTCAACCCCTAGTAATATTTCTAGTTTAAATAAGTACCACGACTTTAGCATGTGACTAGGTTACTATAGGTATATGATGGAAATTCAAATAATTTGGGAAAGATCGCATAGTGTTCAAAGTCAATAGTATAGATGGAAAATTAGGATCCATGTCCTAACTCTACCTTGCTACTTAGAGGGGTATATGTTTATGGATTTCATATCTATGGGTACAATGTACATGTTGGAGAAAAGCACCAAGAATTTTGGAGAGATCCTAATAGAGAATTCAAAGTCAGTCTGGTGTAGGATTGTTCTCAGATGACATGCAACTTATAAATCTGTAATCACAATTACCACCACTTCGTTATAAAGTTTGGTAAGAAAATATGGGGATTTGTAACCCTTAATAATATATATATATATATATATATATATATATATATATATATATTATGACAATTTTGAGTTTCATTACATATGGTATCAAAGAAAAAGGTTACAACACTGGACCTGAACAGAGCCACGTTAATTTATTAGTATATATTTCGATCTATGCAAAACTAATAAACCTTTTTGTTACAAACAAAAAACATCTCTATTTTGTGTGAATTATGGCAACTCAGGATGATGCAGAAATCAGAATGGAAGGAAATCTAGAATAGGGACCTCATGGAGATTCAAGATGAAATAGTGATGGAAGCTCTCCTACGGAAGTACTGGAAACAATGAGGAATATTATTGTTGAGCTACAGGGTTTCAAAGCAGACAATGAGAAATTGAAGAAAGCACAACAAGAACAACAAGAAGTAAATGAGGTCCTGATGCGCATTATAGTGACCAAGAAAATCCCAAAGGATGATAACCATGATGAAGAAGTCAGCAAAAGGGCCTCCAATAACTCTGGGCCGAAATCAAAAAAAGGAGACAGTTTGTCTGAAGGAACACCTTCAGCTGAGGAAAAAATTAAAACAGACAGAAAAAGAAAACAAGTAGACCATCTTGAAAGAGAATTTAAAAAGATTAAACTAGCTAATTTTGATGGAGAATCCAGGACAGGAGAAAAAGCTAAGGCATGGTTGTTGGACATAAAAAAATACTTCCAGATATACAACTATTCCAGTAATATGAAGGTCAGAATGTCCATCTACAATCTAAAAGGGAAGGCCAGCATTTGGTGGCAAGACCTAAAATTGGCCAAGGGCCTTAAGGAGAAACAGTTGGAATGGTCTGACTTTAAGAAGTATTTCAAGAGACAATACCTTTATGAAAGATATTATGAAAGGAAAATGAAATAATTTTACGAGTTACAACTTGGACAGATGATGATGGAGGACCTTATAAATAAATTTATGGAACTACTAAGGTTTGTACTGTACATCCGAGAGGATAAGGTAAAAGTCCAACAACTCTTAAGTTTTTTACCACAGTCCTATAGGGATAGAATTGAGTTCGACAACCCCAAATCCTTGAGTGAATTAATCAGGAAAGCATGGATGTGCTATGACCAGTATAAATAGTGGGCAGATATTCCCAAAGCTTGGAAGGATAAAAAAAAAGATCAAATGAACCAGTGGAAGAAGGGATACCATCCATCTCCTTATCAGAATGTAGCAAAAATCTTTTCGAGAAAGGATTTTCACTCCAATCATTCGAATGCGCAAAGCAACGATAAACCGGTAAACCCAGGAACGAAAAAGTTTGGGGACAGCTCCCACGAGCCATTAAAGTGCTAGGAATGTGGAGAACCTCATCTAAGGAGGAACTGTCCACATTTAATTTCAACAAACAGAACTATTGTTCATAATTTGCAGGAAGCCTCAATGGTGGGTGACATGGGCAGAAGCCTACATCGGATAAATGCAGCCATAAATGGCCAGCAAGATGACCACCAATCCTCTGTAGTAGAGATTGAAGGTAAAATCAATAACTCTCAAATTTCTATTTTAATTGACCCTGGAGCTACGTTAAGTTATATTACTCCTAATGTAGTAGAGTCAAACAAGATTAAGAAATTGAAGCACGCAAAATCATGGCTAGTACAACTAGCAACAATGACTAAAAGGAAAGTAGTTGAATTTATTTTTGGTTTTGAATTCAGCTTAGATGGTCAAGACATAAGGACAAATATGAACATCCTACCACTAGGGTCTTATGATATGATTATCGGAATGGATTGGTTGGAAAAGCACAAAGCAGTACTAGATTGTTATGCAAAGACACTTAACTATAAAGACGATTTTGGCACTCCTAGAACAACCCAAGATATACCAAAACTGGTATCAATCAGACAAGTTTCAGCGATGCAACTCAAGAAATGTATGAGAAAGGGATGTCAAGTTTATGCAATCCAATTAATGAATCTGTTAGAAAGAGAAGATAAGCCAAAGTTAGAAGACTTTGTTGTCCTGCATGAATTTAGAGACATGTTTGTTGATGAGATACAAAAATTACCTCCTAGAAGGGAAATAGACTTCTCCATAGACCTACTACCTAGTTCAGCCCCTATCTCAAAAGAACCTTACCGAATGAGTCTACCAGAACTGACAGAATTAAAAATACAATTACAGGAATTGTTGGACAAAGAGTATATCAGACCGAGTGTTTCACCATGGGGGGCACAAGTCCTCTTTGTGAAAAAGAAAGACGGTACTCTAAGACTATGTATCAATTATAGAAATCTAAACAAAATGACTATTAAGAACAAATACCCCTTACCAAGGATAAATGATCTGTTCGATCAAGTAGGTGGTGCCAATATCTTTTCAAAGTTGGATTTATGATCCGGTTATCATCAAGTTAGAATAAAAGATGAGGACATAAATAAAACAAATTTTTGAACAATATATGGACACTACGAATTTGTAGTCATACCTTTCGGACTCACTAACACAGCAGCCACATTTATGTGCCTGATGAACAAAATTTTCAGTCAATACTTAGACAAGTTCCTAGTAGTATTTATCGACGATATTCTGGTCTATTCTAAAATGAAGGAAGAACATGATGAACACTTAAGAATAGTTCTGAAAACATTGAGGAAACACAAACTGTACACCAAATTTGAAAAGTGTGACTTTTATCAAAAGGAAATACAATATCTAGGACATGTAATTTCAGCAAAAGGCATCGTCGTAGACCCGAAGAAGATAAAATCCATTATGGAATGGTCGGTACCTAAGGATGTAGCGGATATCCGATCATTCATGAGAATCACTCGATATTATCACAGATTTATAGAAGGGTTTTCCAAGATAGCCTACCCTATCATGTCATTACAAAAGAAAGGGAACAAGTTTAACTGGTCAAAGAAATGTCAAGACATTTTTAACAAGCTGAAGGAATTATTGACAACTACACCCATATTGACGATGGAAAACCCAGATAATGACTTCAACGTATGTGTTGATGCAAGTAAATAAGGAATAGGTGGTGTCCTAACTCAGGAAGGACACGTTATTTTTTATGAGTCCTGGAAATTAAAAGAACATGAGCGAAATTATGTCACTCATGACTTAGAATTGACAGCAATAATACACACCTTAAAAATGTGGCGACACTACATAATGGGTAATAAATTTTTACTATTGACGGATAATAGCCATGTGAAATATATATTTAACCAACCAGATCTTAATGCAAGGCAGGCAAGATGGCTAGCCTTCTTGAGCGAATTCAACTTTGAGGTCAGACATATCAAGGGTAAGGAAAATAAGGCAACAGACGCTTTAAGCAGAAGACTCCAAGGGTTATTTGAGATAAATATCATTAGGGAAGAAAGTGATATCGATCAAAGAATAAGGACGACAAGTATAAAGGAGAAAAATTACACTAAGATAGTGGCAGAACTACAAAACAACACCGCAAACTTAGACAAATCAGATCTAAGTATCGACACGAAGGGACTAGTACGATTTAAAAAATAGACTTTACATACCAGATTCAATAGAGTTAAAATTAATAGTCTTGGACGAAGTGCATAAGAAACCGTATTCTAGCCATCTAGGGTACCAAAAAATGATAAAACCACACTTCGAAAACTATTTTACTGGCCCAGTATGAAGGGAGAAACAACAGAATACTTGGCTAGGTGCCAAGATTGTCAGCAGGTTAAGGCCGAGCACCAACATCTAGTCGGCCTATTACAGCCTTTACCAGTACCAAAATGGAAATGGGAGACCATATCGCTGGACTTTATAACAGGTTTTCCTAAAACTCAGAAACAAAATGATTCTATCATGGTTGTAATCGATAAAATCATTAAGTATGCACACTTTATTCCTGTAAAGTCTACTTTTAAAGCTATAAACATTGTTGAAATATTTATGAAAGAAATCTTTAGACTGCATGGAATTCCTAAAATGGTGATTTCAGATAGAGACATAAAATTCACATCCACTTTTTGGAAGGAATTGTTTGTAGGGATAAATACTAATTTGAATTTCAGTACGAGTTATCACCCACAAACAGATGGACAGAATCAAAGGACAAACCAAATTGTAGAGGATATGCTCCGCATGTACATACGAACAAAACCAAACAAGTGGGAAGATAATCTACACTTGGTAGAATTTCCATATAACAATGGGTACCAAACTTCAGCTAAGTTAAGCCCTTTTGAGGTACTGCACAACAGGAAGTGTATGACTCCAATTAGCTTGGACAACCAGACTGGCAGACTCATGGTTGGACCATAGATGCTCCAGGAAATGGAGAACATGGTAAGGAAGGTACAATAGAACTTAAAAGAAGCACAAGACAGACAAAACAGCGATGCAAACCAGAAAAGAAGATAATTAGAATTTCAAGTAGGAGACCATGCTTACTTGAAGTTCAAAGACCGAAAAAGTTTGTTGAAGTTAGGGAACTATACCAAGATGGCACACAGGTTTTGTGGGCCCTTTGAAATACTAGCTCGAATTGGACTCGTAGCATACCAACTTGCACTTCAAGCTATTTTAAGAATTCATAATGTATTTCATGTTTCTTTGTTGAAAAAGTATGCTCATGACCCTACTCATATGATTGATTGGAACTTGGTGTAGGTGGAACCCCTACGTATTCCGGACCAGAGAGAAATAACAATTTGGAATAGAGTTGTCGCTCAGGTAAAGGTGAAATGAAAGACTTTAGTCCTGAGGAGGCCACTTGGGAGTTGGAGGGAGATTTGTGGAAATCTCATCCAATCCTGTTCCAAGAAAGGAACGAACACTAAGGATAGTGTTTTAATAAAGGGGGAAAGGATGTGACATCCCCCCCCAAAAATAAAAATAAATAAATAATAAATAAATTATTTTTGAATTCGAAAATTGTTAGGAAAATTATTCCATTTTTTGCAAATTCAAATTTGGAAGAATTTTTCCATTTTTGGCAATTCTAAATTTCGAATTTGGTAAATTGTAATTAATTATTATGACTATTAGGTAGAGATCTGATTTGACCCAACTAACTATTTGACTATGACACTTGTATGAAAACATAATATTTTATATTTATTGCAGGAGGACAAATGGAACAGGCATGTTGAAATCAACTGACCATGACTCCATGAGTGGGGAACATGTTGGAAATACCTTAGGGATGGTTGTTACAAGTGACAAATTAGGGATTTGGCCATTGGAAGCCCCTGAAAATCGGGGATTTAGAAAGCTGTGAAAATTCCCAAGGAGGGAAAAAGAACTAGGCAAAAATATGGTTTTAAATAACATATGTGAGGAGGCAGGACGTTGCCAAGTATGCAGGGAAATGAATTACCTCTTGGTGTTATGAACACTATTTTTTGAGTGTGAGGGAAGGAGGAGTATGCTAGGAAATATTTATGTTTTCTTGTTGTTATGCACACTAATTTCTGAGTGTGAGGCAAGGAGACGATTGTTGGAGGTGAAAGGCATTTGCTGAGGAGGAGTTCATGTTAGCCCTCATGGACTCATGTTAGGCTAGGGGGTGAATAGGACAACTGATTTGACTTCCCTATTCTAAGGATGGGAGGAACGTGGTTGTTCCTTTTGTTGTCCCAACATTTATCCATATATGTTTCTCTACTTTCCTCTTATCGTATTTGTGCCATTGAAATGATTATATATGTTTTCCATTTTAGATGATTACCCTGCTTTCATATGTGTTAAGATGGAGTTATATAGTTGTTCTAGATTACTTGTGGAAATAGTTCTGTTAATTAAAGAGTTCATCTACAACATCAAAACAAGCTTTATGTTATAGGAACAATTCTACTCTATTATAATGAATGGACTGATAAAATGCTTGAATAATCTATCTTTGGTAGGAGTAGAATGTAAATAGTAAACTGCGTGGAAAAGCCACTGGGTAATTATATTAATCATGGAAAGGACAGGGCTACCTTGTATAAAATAATAAATTAATCATGCATAATAAATACAAATTCTCAAAGTTTTCAATCTACCATAAGTTCATATACGGACAATGTATTTCAAGTTTTGTATTATTTTTTGATCACGGGATCAAATTTTGCTCAATTTTAAAAGTGCTCGGAATGCAATGAAATCAGTGCCATTGCGTCCATATTGTCTTCCTGATTCCGGCGGTATATTTACTTTGTCAAACAGACTACGTATGGAGAAGATATAGCGATCTATTCGTCAAGTCAAACAGGCAAAAATTTTGATGCTGACTGTACAAGTCCATACAGTCCGTACGGTCTGATGTGGCGGGACCGTACGACCATATAGAAGTGATGTGGCAAGAAATGGTTGTTTGACTATTGTTGAATTAGGAGATGACACGTGTCTGTTGGGTGGAAAATGGTATGAGGACACGTGGCCCAATCCATGGGCGCCACGTGTCCCTCGTTGGTTGGTTTATGGTTGTTGTGTAAAAACTATGGGAGTCCGCAGGGTTCAACCCCCGGACCTCCCCCACTATGTAATTCCTTTGTATAACCATCCGACCAATGCGTCCACACCATGTGACTTAACATATAACCAATTGCAATATTTATAAAGTCATATCATTGTATAAATGGGCGGGGGTCGGGCCGGGGCTTAGCCCCGACCCATGGATGTGTTGACTTTACATATGACCATCGTATATGTATATGGTTGCGTGCAGTTGTAATGGTTGGCACGGGGTTTAATATAGCCCGTGGTTCTTTGCACTATTTCCATGTGACCCTAATTCGGAGTGCGGGGAGGTTACACCTGTTGTAACTGTTAACCACCTTTTTAACATGCGCGCGGTCCTATGCGCCATATGCCTAGGTGCCTAGGCGGTTAGGGGCTGGTGCACCCTTAACTGTCCTATGGTTTGCACCGTTGGCGCGGTTGCACCCGGTGCTTGGTTTTCACGCTTTAAAATGCGTGTGAGCTAGGTTCAAACAAGAAGGGTGCGTTTTGTAGATGCAGAGACAACAAGCTTGAAGAGGGAGACTTCCAGGAGGCCTAACTTCTTTATTTTTCGACCGATTGAGGTGCCGAAAGAGCCCAAACAGGGGTTTGGGACGCTCTGAAGCCATTGGAGCAGTCGGTTTGTCAGTTTGAGCATTGTAAGACATGTTTTTTGAGCATTTTGAGAAATTAATAATAATGATCCATTGGAAGCTGGACCAGGAGATGTAGCCCATAGGAGGGGTGAACTCCTTTATCAATTGTTGTGATTATGTGTTTATGTCCATTGATTATGCTGTTGTCTATGTGTAATTTGTATAAGTAATCCTTTAATCTATGTGTTGCAAACTGATCATTTTTCTTTAAACACATAACATTTACATTGCAATAAATTCAAGTATTTCAAGTCTTCTTCAATTTTAGATCAAGTTGGTATCAGAGCAATGGTTTTTGAAGACTTGATTGTTTGCAAGTTTTGTTTCTGATGCTCACAAGGTTGAAATTCATAAGAGGAGAAGGTCAACTTGTGGAGCCAAGTTCTCATCCGACAAGGAGGAAGCATATTCATTCACCGCAAGTTTCAGAGAGACATTCACCAAGCATGGCTCATGCAGAAAGTCATGAACGTGTTCCTACCGAAAATGAATATCTCAGAGAGGCTATCATGGAGCTGAGAGAGATGATGAAGATATTGATGGAAAGGAACATATTGTCACAGGGTGAAGGCTCCAACCCTTCAATGCATAAGGGAGGCAGTGGTGACAAAACTCCAGGCGGAAATGGAGGGAATGGTGCTTCTCCACCACCCTCTCCTCCATCATCATCATCTTCTTCTTCTTATTCTACCAGTTCGAAACATCTTCCAAATTCTCCAAAGGGGCATGGTAAAACTCCTTCGCAAATTCCTTCATTAAAGCTTGATATAAAATTTGAATTGCCAATTTACAATGGAGAATTTAACGCTGAAAAGTTAGATAATTGGATACGTCAAATTGAAGTATATTGTAGAATACAGAAAATTCAAGATGATGAAACCAAACTTCAGCTTGCTTCATTAATATTAGATGGTTCAACACTTATTTGGTGGGAATTTAAGACACAGGAGGAAATGAAAAAACATGGAAAATTTTTGCTTTCTTGGAATGATTTCATTATAGCAATTAAAAAACAATTTTATCCATTGGCATATAAACAAAAGGAAACCATGGAATGGCAGAATTTTAGACAAGCTAAAGGACAAAATGTACAAAGTTTTACTCAGGAATTTAGGAGAAGA
>ML785092.1:476757-509171 GCA_009831015.1 Picea engelmannii | reverse complement strand
GAGATCACACAAGGTTATAATCATTGACAATGATGATGGAAATATGGGAAGGGATATCCAGACGGTAGTAGGTACCCATGGAGAAATATTCCCATCGTGGGAATCATGGACATAAGAACTCACATTGTCATCATAATCACACACAATTTTGAATTACCAACTAATATAGATTACAACTTTGTTTGATAGCCCATTAGTTGGGATTTCACCAAATACTTGAGTCTTTAAGGGTGCTTCAAAGAGACAAAAGTTGCACCGGTGCAGGATGCTTTAGAGAGGAAAAAGTTGGACTAGTGCCTGAGAGTTATAGATAACACTGAAAAGGGTAAAAACTAATTTTACGGCTAACAATTTTTTTAATTTAACCCTTTTACAGTGCGATAAATTATTAGATGCACTAGTGCATTTGTATTTAATTACTGCATCGAAGTATATTTTCAAAAACCTTACCATGACATGCCATTATTTTGGAGCAATTGTCTGCACTAGTGAAATTGTTTAAGTATCGCACCGTCATATATAATTTTTTTAAAAATAACCCCTCCATGGTGTGTAATGTTTTGAGAGAAACTATGTGTCCCGGTGCATCAATATTTACATAGTACATGAGAATATATTTTCGTTTGAAATAACCCTACTACAACACATCAGTTTTGATGGCATTGGTGTGTCTGTTGTAGAAAACACATCGATGTGTTGTGTACTTAGAAAAGAAGCGTAAAAAAAATGTTCTAAAACCTTTTTCCTCTCACCTTCGCTAATGTCCTCTGCTATAAATGGATTTTTAGGCTATTTTTATAGGGGCGTCCGCAAAATCCTTTACTAGAGGGTATTTTCCTTGTAGTGTCAACACTTCTACTTAACTGAAATTTATCAGTTTGATTTTTCATACTATTTTTTTTTGTAACCTAAACATACGTGATATCGATTCATTGCTTGAGTTTATATGTTATTTCTATGATTGAACAAGCTAGAAATAAAATCAGTTATCATATTTGTTTTAATAATGTTTTTTTAGAAAATTAGTTGGAATGACTTTATAAGTTAAGCATTTCAAAATAAATTGTTTTTCAGCCTCTATCTTAAATTTATTCTCACCAATTTTATAGATTATTTGTACATATGTGTTTTAAGTCTTGTGGGTCTTATCGAGTGCCCAATGTGAGTGTGAAACTCATAAGGATTTTTTATTATGTTCATAATATTTTTTTTATTGAATATTAAGATAATTTTGATTTTTTTAGCTCAGAGATGATGATTTACTGTTAGTAACTCAACTTTTTCTTATTTTTACTCTGTGTATGCTTCAACATTATCTTGTTAAACATAGTTATGATAGTTCTTTTAACAATACTAACATCATGAAGGGCATCTTCCTCCACTGTTGCACAATGATTTAACCAAGATACTAAATCTCTAGGCTAACCTCTCTTGAGCATTTAGTGACTTTTACTCATATATGAGCCAGCTACATGGAACCTCTCATTCTTCACAATAACTAGTTTTTTCATGTACTTTCAATCTTGAAAGTAATTAGATCGCACTTATAAGTTAAGTAAGTGATTATGACATTGCTTTAAATGGATGGAATCCCAAATTTATAAAGACCACTAAGAAAATGTGTATTTCACTTAATTATGAATCTCTTTTGGATTTGATTGATTTTTTTGATCCTCCTCCCTATCTTTTTGGAGAGAATATAACTGGAAGCCTAAAAACCATATAGTCACTAACATAACAAAAATATCCATGAGTACCTTCTTATTTTCCCAAAGACAAAATTTTGTAGCTTTACATTAAAAAAAAATAAAATCTTACTTCTTTTTATTGCAGTGAGAGTAGCGAAATAGTATTTACACTCTAGCTAAATGGGTCAAATTATAACACCAATAAATTAGGTTGAAAAAAAAACCGTAATAGTAAAATTAAAAAGAATAAAAATAAAGTATATACTATAACATATATCATGAAGATATGTAATTCATGTTCCTAATTTTAAGTTTCAAATTACATTAAGTCTATATAATATAAAAAAGATACAGGGACTCCGAAGATCTGCCAAAATGGAAACCAGATCTAGGGTCCCAAGGGAGCAATGTCTAATATAAAAGGGGAGGCCTGGGTCGCCACCATGGGAAACCGACCCAAACCTCCACAATCCAGTTTGAAAAATGACATCATAACGAAAACAGAGAAAGCATAAGGCTAGTGGGGTTTTCTCCTAGGCTAAGAAGCTTGACCAGGGCTAGTCCTACGCTAGTCTAGGTTGATGGGGTGCTCTTCATCTCCATCCTTCCTTGCCTCATTCTCCTCCTCTTCTCCACCAAGCGTATCTTTCTGATGCATGTTGGGGTTCCATTTATGTAGGCTGGAGTAATGTTTATATGATGGACATAGCGTAGATAAAGATGGAATTTCCCTGTCATTCGCTCCATTTTGTCCTGTTGGCTTCGCTGGTCCTTCGAAAGTAATTTTGCACTTGCCTACAGGTTGCTGAGGTGGTTTAGAATACCTGTGAGCACCTTCTTCTGGTCCCTGGTTTCTGTCTTGTTGGTCTCCTTCCAGTCTGCACACATCTTACCTATCAACATTTTTTGTTCTCCAGGCTTCCTCCATCGTCCTGTGGTAGAGGTTTGTTCTGGGCTATGTGGCTCCTGGTTCCCTTATCCCCACCACTTCCTGAGTTAGTTTTGTCTAGGATTTTCCCTTGTGAGAATTCTTGATTTCTCTCTCCCGTGTTTTGAGGATAGTCTTTCCCTTTGTATCGACCTACGTGAGGAATGTAATCTTTTCTTCCTTGGCCGTTTGTTCGATTCTTGTCATGCTTTGGGTGCTTGGTGGAGGTTCTGTCCTATGGGGGCCTCTCTTACTGCTATGTTTCTTCATGCATACCATCTTCGCTTGCATATGGTAGTTTTTACATTGGGTTCTTCTCCTATTCCGCTTCACCCCTTTCTGGTATGTAAGGTGGCCCCTGTAATTTCCTTTCTCCGATCTATTGCTCTTTCTGTTATACCTTCTTTTATGGAGCCAAGCTGGTTGTGGTCCCATCCTTGCAATCATGGCTTGCTCATGAAGGTGGCCCTTCTAGTCTTAATACTCTGTTCCAAAGAGTGTGCACTTTATGGCCTTGCCATAATCCTTGCGCCAATTCTTTTCCTTGTACACTGTATGCCAGTCATTTCCTCGCCCCTTAACGGTACTTGGGTGAGGTGTGCCTAGAAATGATCTTGGTGAACCTTTTTGTCCTTTGTCCTTCACCACCTATTGGTTATCTGTTCTTCTTTCCCACAGGTAACCCCTATACTTCTTTCTATTGACAGGACCGTGGTGTCATGCCTTCACCTGATGTGTGATATGTACCTACATTTGTAACCTTGTTTGATTGGTGGGATATCGGATTCTGCTTGGAACCTACGTTCCCTTCAATTCATTTTGTGCCTCCATTCGTGAAGTGATATTTCATACTACTACTATTGTCATAGTCTTTTTCTGCAAGTTGGGTGCAATCTGTTTGGAATTGACCTTGTGGTATGTTGCTCCAGATTGTGTCCAGTTCTGGACCTTCGTTATCCACCCCCTCATTCACTATTCTGTCCTCCAGTCCATTTGTTGACCTCTAAACCCAACGCAACTCCACTGTGATACCTGTATGCAAGTGCTCCTGTATTTTTTGCAGTAGGTGTGCCAATCGCCAATGTCTCTGGATTTTTCCCATTCTGACACCATTTTGGAGTTTTCTTACTGTGTTGATCACCAGTGTGGAATCTCCTTCCACTATGGCATTTGTCATCCCCTCCCGACCTAGAATCTCCATTCTAGTCTCCAGGGCTCTGAATTCTGTGGAATTATTGGTTGAGTTTCCCAGACTCCCAACGTACATCCCAATGATTTTTCCTTTATTGTCCCTGATTAGTCCTCCCAAACCTGTTCTCCATGGGTTTCCTTTCACAGCCCCATCAAAATTCAACTTGAGGGAGCCTGAAGGTGGTGGCTTCCAGTTGCGCTCACCTACTTGGAGTTGTGGTGACCATCTGAACTAATTGGGGTTGCGACCTCCATTCAGGTGGAAGGCCTCTAGGACTCGGGAATCCTGGTTAGTGGGTTGCATTCTACCTACCTCGAAGATGCGGCTCTGCACCATATCTCGTGTCATGGAGATGATTGTTTCCTTGATCTTCCCTTCAGGCCATCTTTGGTTTCTGAAAATGTGTCAGTTCCTTTCCTTCCATATTGAGCATATGATCATTATTGGGGTGAGTATCCAAAAAAGGTTCACATACTCTTATTCGCTGTAGTTCTCTTTGTAGAGATGATGGTTGAAACAATGTTACCTCAAATCCCGTTGGATTGGCGAAAGATACTTTCTGCCCATTCCTAGAGTTCTGCAGTGTAGGCGCATTCATCAAGGAGATGGTTCATTGTTTCTTCCTGGGCTTGATAGAGATGACATCTTGATGGACCTATGAATCCCCTTTTCCTTAGGTTTTCCCAAGTTAGAATGTGGTTGTGAAGTATTAACCATTGGAAATTTTTTATCTCTGGCCATTGGGGGTTGTTCCATATCTTATCCCAATGTTGCACTATGTCTTCTTGGTCTAGGTCCACTATATAGTGTCAGACTTCTTTCAGGATGAATTCCCCACCATCTTTTTATCCCTACCTCAGCTAGTCCTCTCCTTCCATGACTGTTATTTTCCATCTTCCTAGTTCCTCCTCCACCTCTTTTACTGTTGTTGCGGGTGGATCATTGTTCTATAGAGTGATCTTGTCCCAGATTCTCCATTTGTTGTGGTCCGTTTCCTGTTTCCAGTATTGGTAGAATTTAATTTTACCTTGCTCTATTAGCTCCTATTGGAGTACCTCTCTGTTTCGGTTCTCCATTTATGGTTCCTATTGCCAAGTGTCCTCCCAGAATCTGGTTGTTCTGCCATTCCTGATTTCCCAGAAACTGTGTGTCTGAATCTAGGCTTTGTTGCACCAGGATAGGTTCCAAATGGTTGAACCTTGCCTGGTTCCTCTAAAGCATATTTTGTCCTGGTCGCGAATGTCCAGGGAATACTTTTCCTTCCATAGGTTTACCCAAGTTGTAGTAGTTTTTTTGACCCAACGCGACCAAAGTTTCTCCCCATGGGCATTATTGGTCACTTGTGGGTCTTGTAGCCCCAGGCCTACTACCCATGATTTTGGTCATCATGATGATGTATTAAGGATGGTGTACTCAGGCTCTTCACTAGAATTTTTTCCTGAGAAAAGTTACCTTCATCTCTCTCCAGAAATCATATTTTTGAGGAAGGTTTGCAGGCTACCTATACATTTTCCTGCGAGAATGCATGATTCTCGCAGGCTACCTTAATCCAGGGTGCGAGAAGTTCGCACTGTGTCTAACTGCTAGGGTGCGAACACTTTCTAAAGAAGGGAAAAATGATGAATTCTCGAAGCTTCTAGAAGGGAATCTTCTAGAAGGATGAGATGGCATTCGAATGGTTATCTAAGTACTGGCTTTCCTGATATTTTGGGATCATTCTTATCTAAGTAACTAATTCATTTCCTCCTATATATTGAGAGCATTCTCATGGAAAAGGTTAGAAGCAAACAAGATTAAGAAGATATTGGATAATTTGTGGAAGATTGTGTGAAGAACTGATGCTACAGCAGCTAGAGAACTCCAACAAGGTTATCAAAGGTGGTTGATCTTCTTCATACAAGTGAGAAAGTGTGTGTGTCAGAGCCAAGGGCCATCGAAAGGAGGTTTGCAACATCAAGGCTCAGGTTGTAAGCTTTGCTTTCTATCAATATAATACAGTAATATGTCTCTTTCCCATAAAGTTAAGTCTACCTTTATTGTATAACTCCTTGATCATATACTTAGATTGATTGTTGAATATGTTGAGTTGTCTTCACTTCGATTGGTTTGTATTGTCCTGGTCTTGACTGCACAAGAGCACTGGAGTGAAGCTGGAACAACAAAGACCCAAGGAAGCGATCATACAGTATGTTCATGATTCTTGCCTTTTAGTTCATTCAATAATCTAAATCTAGGGAAAGAGTATTATTCTGTCTTGATTTGTTCTAGATCAAGGTGGATCTAGGGAGATTGGTTTATGTCCGCACTTACGGATTTATCCTATAACAAAATTGGCGACTCCACTGGGGACAAATCCCATTTTTTGGTGGCTTTTTTTGTTTTTTCTGTGGCCATTTGATTTGGTTTCATTTTTCTCCTGTCCTATCAGTCTCCAAGTCTTCAGGATATCCTGATAGACCTTCTGAGTACAAAATCTTTTTGCAATTTTACTTCATTTTTCAAATTTTTTGGCATGTTCAAGAATTCTCTCACTGCGTTCCATTGCAGCCTGCGAGAACTGGTCAGGTTCGCACCCTGCTCATAGGGTTCAGTGCGAGGTTCTCACACCTTGCTCAAAGGTTGCGTGCGAGAATAATAGATTCTCGCACTGTGTTATACTGCTTGCCTGCGAACAGTCTTTTTCAAAATTTTTGAATTTGAGGTTTGGTCTTTATGACTGCCCAGAATAGTTGGAATACCTCTTATGAGTTTCTTGGATCTTTGATTGATATATTTATTGCTTTTGTTTGCATGCTCGAACAATTTTAGGGTTTCAAGGTTTTTCTTGACATTGGTGGCTTGAATTTTGTTTCTCAACTCTTCTTGGCGAAACCATTCTCTCTGACTTCAGATTCTTAGTGTGTTTGAACTGTTGGGATCCTGCGATTGGTTGAAAGTTAAGTTTACTTGTTTTTTTTTTCTCATTTGCTTATTGGTTTGAAAGCACATTTTCATTTGCATTGAGAAGACTATTCGATTTGTTCTTTGTTTTTTCTTTCGTTGAAAGAGTTGATTGGGTTGTTATTGCTTGATTCTTTATGATTTGATTTTCTTCTCTCTCATTGATATAGTGCGAGTTCTTTTTGAAAAGTGAACACAAAGTTTTTCTTTCATCAAATTGTTTTTGTTATTTACAAAACATTGAAAATCGAATTATAGATATTGTTGAAGTATTGAAAAAGAGAAACATAGAGGTTAGTCATTTGATAACTGATTGTTTGCATGTATATTTGAAAGGAAATTTTGCATATAATTCATGGTTGATTTGAAAAACTTCTCTCTCTCCCATATATAGGATTCATTGAAAAAAAAGTGATACATTTCATTATCGTCCTTGCATTTTGGGTCAGAGTCATACAACACAAGTTTCATTCCCGTTACCTTTGAGTAAATAACAGCGCTTAAAAAACATTGCATAATCATAAAATTTATCTAGTAACTCTTTTCTAGGGCTCCTTTACACCAACATTTAGTTAGGCTAGTGCTTTGGAGTAGGAAGAGAGATACACTCTCCAAAAGCTCAAAACACACAATAGCATCTTGAGTTAGGGAGTCTTAAATTCCATTTGCAACATATTGTCCTGGGAAGCCCTTCTAACACAAGGGTCAAGCACTAGATCGCATTGGTGTTGGCAGAGTTACTCACCCTGCTTTGTTGACATCAGTGTAGATATTGCACATATTACTGGGGTCACTCTGAGGTATACCCAAAATGATGAGTGGAAGCCTTTTGAGTTGATTTCGGGCTAGATACCCTACCCTTGCATGTGGATCGAACTGTCGACTATTCCCCCAGGCTGTATTGTTGTTTGTGGTGACTTTAGTGGCCTATCTCTCTAGGTTCTTACCCAAGGTGACTGTGGAGGGGAACCTAGAGATATAGGCCACTAAAGTCACCACAAACAACAGTACAGCCTGGGGGAACAGTCGACAGTCCGATCCACATGCAAGGGCAGGGTATCTAGCCCGAAATCAACTCAAAAGTCTTCCACTCATCATTGTGGGTATACCTCGGAGTGACCCCCGTAATACGTGAAATCTCTACACTGATGTCAACAAAGCAGGGTGAGTAACTCTGCCAACACCAATGCGACCTAGTGCTTGACCCTTTTGTTAGAAGGGCTTCCCAGGACAATATGTTGCAAATGGAATTTAACACTCCCTAACTCAAGATGTTATTGTGTGTTTTGAGCTTTTGGAGAGTGTATCTCTCTTCCTACTCCAAATCACTAGCCTAACTAAATTTTGGTGTAAAAGAGCCCTAGAAAAGAGTTACTAGATAAATTTTAAGATTACGCAATGTTTTTTAAGGGTTGTTGTTTACTCAAAGGTGACGGGAATGAAACTTGTGTTGTATGACTGCGACCCGAAATGCAAGGATGATAATGAAATGTATCACTTTTTTTTCAATGAATCCTATATATGGGAGAGAGAGAAGTTTTCCAAATCAACCATGAATTATATGCAAAATTTCCTTTCAAATATCAATGCAAACAATCAGTTATCAAATGACTAACCTCTATGTTTCTCTTTTTCAATACTTCAACAATCTCTATAATTCGATTTTCAATGTTTTGTAAATAACAAAAACCATTTAATGAAAGAAAAAATTTGTGTTCACTTTTCAAAAAGAACTCGCACTATATCAATGAGAGAGTAGAAAATCAAATCATAAAGAATCAAGAAATAGCAAGCCAATCAACTCTTTCAACGAAAGAAAAAGAAAAGAACAAACCGAAGAGTCTTCTCAATGCAAATGAAAATGTGCTTTCAAACCAATAAGAAAATGAGAAAAAAAAACCAAGTAAACTTAACTTTCAACCAATCACAGGATCCCAACAGTTCAAACACACTCAAAATATGAAGTCAGAGAGAATGGTTTTGCCAAGAAGAGTTGAGAAACGAAAGTCAAGCCACCAATGTCAAGAAAAACCTTGAAACCCTAAAATTGTTCGAGCATGCAAACAAAAACAAGAAATATATCAATGAAAGATCCAAGAAACTCATAAGAGATATTCCAACTATTCTGGGCAGTCAGAAAGACCAAACCTCAAATTCAAAATTTTTGAAAAAGACTGTTCGCAGGCAAGCAGTATAACACAGTGTGAGAATCTATGATTCTCGCAGGCAACCTTTGAGCAAGGTGCGAGAACCTCGCACTGAACCCTATGAGCAAGGTGCGAACCTGACCAGTTCTTGTAGGCTGCAATGGAATGCAGTGCGATAATTCCTGAACATGCCAAAAAATTTGAAAAATGAAGTAAAATTGCAAAAATCTTCTATACTCAGAAGGTCTATCAGGATATCCTGAAGACTCAGAGACTGATAGGAAAGGAGAAAAATGAAACCAAAGCAAATGGCCACAGAAAAAACACAAAAATCCACCAAAAAATGGGATTTGTCCCCAGTGGAGTCACCAATTTTGTTATAGGATAAATTCGTAAGTGCGGACACAAACCGATCTCCCTAGATCCACCTGGATCTAGAACAAATCAAGAAAGAATAATACTCTTTCCCTAGATTTAGATTATTGAATGAACTAAAAGGAAAGAATCATGAACATACCGTATGATCGCTTCCTTGGGTCTTTGTTCTTCCATCTTCGCTCTAATGCTCTTCTGCATTCAAGACCAGGAAAATACAAACCAATCGAAGTGAAGACAACTCAACATATTCAACAATCAATCTAAGTATATGATCAAGGAGTTATACAATAAAGGTAGACTTAACTTTATGGGAAAGAGACATATTATTGTATTATATTGATAGAAATCAAAGCTTACAACATGAGCCTTGATGTTGCAAACCTCCTTTCAATGGCCCTTGGCTCTGACACACACACTTGCTCACTTGTATGAAGAAGATCAACCACCTTTGATAACCTTGCTGGAGTTCTCTAGCTGCTGTAGCATCAGTTCTTCACACAATCTTCCACAAATTCTCCAATATCTTCTTAATCTTGTTTTCTTCTAACCTTTTCCATGAGAATCCTCTCAATATATAGGAGGAAATGAATTAGTTACTTATATAATAATGATCCTGAAATATCAGGAAAGCCAGTACTTAGATAACCATTCGAATGCCATCTCATCCTTCTAGAAGATTCCCTTCTAGAAGCTTCGAGAATTCATCATTTTTCCCTTCTTTAGAAAGTGTTCACACCCTAGTAGTTAGAAATAGTGCAAACTTATCTCACCCTGGCTTAAGGTAGCCTGTGAGAATCATGCATTCTCGCAGGAAAATGTGTACGTAGCCTGCGAACCTTCCTCAAAAATATGATTTCTGGAGAGAGATGAAGGTAACTTTTCTTAGGAAAAAATTCTAATGAAGAGCCTGAGTACACCATCCTTAATACATCATCATGATGACCAAAATCATGGGTAATAGAATGCCCCCCAAAGTCTAAGATTGGAACGAGTGACATTCGATAGACTTTGTAAGCTGCATGTGTGTGTCAAGAACCAGGAGCACATCTAATCAAAAACCTGCAAACAATCAAGCATCGACAGAGTATCATATATATATATCAATTCTGAGGTAGGCATTCCCATACTCAGATCATAGACTGACGCCATTGTAGACACAGGTCGTGGCCACCAATCATACACTGTGGATCCATGCCATCAAAATATAACATAGCCACCTGAATACACTGTGGATCTATGCGAGCAAATTCAAATCAAGACAACATAGCCACGAAACATACACAGTGGATCTATGTGTCACAAGTTATACATACTCCATCGCAACCTGGATCACAAAGATGATATCCAAGGTCTTCAACCTCATCCCCCAAAGTACGAATCTATCCATGTGATTACATGTGTTGAAGTTGAACATGGTAGAAACCACTTGATTACCGGTCAATGATAAAACCGTTAACAAGTGCAAGGGAAATCACCATTGATGTCAATGACTCCCAAGGTACCATAGCACAATCCATCGAATGTGAATAAATGATTTGATGTCAAACATTCGACGAAATCTCTTGATCAGGGGTCAATGATGTAAACCCACTGCCGAAAGTGAGGAAACTTGCCATTGAGGCATGCAAGCTCCAAGGTACTAAATAATTTCTAAATTTTGATTCCGGATAATGAGCTGAAGCCGACGGAACAAAACTCATCACAGGAGGGCCTTGATGTATCCCCCATCAATGACACAAAATGAGTAACAGAGTTTCAAGGTTAAACAAAGAAGTTTGCAAATTGAACTGGACACAGAGAAGGCTGACTCGGAGAGAATGGACAACCTGCAGATGGCCGACTCAATATAGGTTTTAGGTGGACTTCTCTTGAACATATGAATGACATGACCAATGATTTGGTAGCATTGACTCAAAGACGACACATGAAATGATCTTGTAATCAATCGAAAGAGAGACAAATGGATTTCCCAAACCGGATTCAAATGATGAACAGGGGGTGTCATGTTCAAGAGAGGCACTTACTGCCAATCAATACAAAGATGAAACATATCCCTTTCCCAAATTTTTCCCCACCATTTCTGGCAAGTACCTCTTTATTTTTTCGCAAGCTTGAAGAGGATCACATATGCTTGTTGATGTAAGCTCATCCTTCAGAGGAGTCCTTCGGAGTATGTTTAACGAACCCTAAGAAGGAGTGGTTTGGTCCCATCACGGGTCTGTCAATGTTTGTTTAACGAGTCCAGAGATAGTAAACTCGAGGGTTTTTCAAGATTATAGAGATTGGAAAAACACTTAAAAGAGAACTCTCTCAGTTCATTTTTCGTAAAATAGTATGGATAAGACCGAAAAAGAGAGAAAATATCACTTACTAGATGCGTACTTCAAATACTTTAGCGAGCATGAAAATAGCAAGGTCGCTCGACGATCTTTTCATGTTTAGAGAGTCTGAAAAGAGCTTAAAGGGAACTCCAGGGGGGTTTCTTTTTCGTATAACCTTGTTGAGCCCGAAAAAGTGATAAAACTATGCTTGATCACGTTGTCTTGTATTTATGAGCTTAAGAATAGACAAAAACGATGCTCGAGGTTTTATGTAAAAACCCTAAAAACAATCAAAAACACACCATAACGAAGAAAAATATGTCATACCCTTGTGTTTAGTTATCATCATCATCACACCTGCAAGTCATTACACTCATCTTGATATTAGTGATTAGGTTTAAACAATAGATAAATATAAAAACCCAAAAATGACATAGTAAAAAGTAACTTAAATGAGTAAATAACCATTTTTACCATATCATTTCACATTTTCACTGTTGAACTCCAAAACCCCCTTTTTACCCTCCGAATTCGGCGTTGATTTGCGAGAGCTACAAGAGGTCATTCGACGAGACATCTGCAACATTGAGTCAATCCATCCATTCTTGACATCTTCATGGTTTAAATTTTTAATTTCATTGGTTATTTTCTCAGTTTCAAGTTGGTTTTTTAACCCTACATGCGCATAGGCATTCTCGCAGGCTACCCATACGGGACCTGCGAGAATGATGTTTTCTCGTAGGTGAGTCTTAAGCCACCTCCGAGGTGTTCACACTGTGTAAAAGAGACGCCTGCAAGAACCGCAATCTCAATTTTTTTTTTAAATATCTAGCCAATGAAAAAGATCTATATCATGAATAAAAGCATTAATCCTCTTTTTATGTCTCTTGTACAGGTAAATAGCCACAAACGTGGTGCTTGAGTGGTGAGAATGAGAACATGAAGAGGATAACGCAAATGCCGAGAATCATCTGCCCACTATAGCTGCATTGAGAGATTGTGGGCTCTTAAAATACTTTCGCATTTCAGGCATGAGGGCCCAGGTCAGACTACTGGAGTATCTAGTTTGGATGTGGGATCCAGATCAACAGGTTTTCATTATAGGAGCTCATACTTTGTCCATAGACATCGAGGACATATAATTTTTTACAGGATTATCCAGGTGTGGGTATTATGTCAGTCTGACCGGTAGTAGAGGTGATGGCCTCAAGATGAGTGAATATTGCAATAAATACTGTGTACCAGAGGCTGAGAGGAAAAAGGGAAAAGTTGTTATCTGGGGGGTACAATACTTGACCCTCCGCACTATCCTCTTTACTATCGCTCAGATGGCGGGGAGTTCTGATCCTCATATGGCATTACAGAGCTACTTCCAGTACGCCATCAAGTGTACTGAACCTTGTGTATTCAATTGGGCCGATGCTGTGCTTCGCAGTATCAAAAGAAAATTAACTAAATGCAGGCGAGGTGAATTGAAACAATTTGGGTATGGATCTTTACTAGTGTCCTTATTCCTAGAGAGGGTCCTTGTATTTAGACTACAGGATGAGTGGAACCTACTGGGTCCTAGGGATCCACACATGCTTAGATGGTGTCGACTCATGGCCCGACATGTGGTAGGACCAATCGTCAAATATGATGATATTTTCTTTGACTAGCTCCGTAACCAGATGTTGATGGTCGATGACTATGCCTATGTCGGGTTGTATTTCCAAGGAGATCCGGATCTGGCACTACCTGAGGACGCTCAATGGGGAGACCTCAGTAAGAAGTACACACATTTTCTCTTTTTAAATGTTTTTGAATTTTTATTATATTCAAATGTTTTTGTTTTATATTGTTTATCCAAAGACTAATACAAAAATGTTTGTTGATAACACAAATGTTGGACTGTATAGACCCACCGACAGTTCTCCTATCCAGAGGCAAGGAGAAGCAGCAGTAGTAGTACCACAGTATGCTGAAGATTATCTGGTGGTGGAACAAAATTTAGAAGGCCTGACAGCAGACATTCCAGATATGACTCTGGAAGAGATTCCATGACACGATCAGTGTCACACTGTAGGAGTATCAACCGCTATGGGTCGACTTCTCCGTAGGGTTGCTAGGGAAGTAGTGTGTTACTTTGAACGTCATCCATGACGTCACTTTGTAGAAGCTATGAGCTTCAATTTTTGATATTTTGGTCTTCGAACAAACTTTTTGTAAAAAACAACAAACTCTTTTGATCGTTATATACAGATGGCTTCTACCGGTTTACTTTATATTGTGTGAATTTTAACGTGTTTGATTTATAAATGGTTCAAATGTCTGTCCAATACATAATTTGCCAATGCATCTGTTAATGAATTAAGACATCTAGGAATATGTTGATATTCAATGTGATCGAAATATCATTCCAAGAGGCGAATTCGCAAATACACCCTTAACAAAGTAGGACTTCGAATAGAGTAGATATTACTTAGTTGTAGTACTAAAAGTTGGGAGTCAAGTCGCACAACCAAATGACGAATTCTGAGTGAGATAGCATCAACCAATAATTCAATCATGGCGCTATACTCTGCAATGTTGTTGGTTGCACGGCCAAGACATACACCTTGTAAAGATACAAGTTCATTTGTTGGGGCATAGATTGACCACGCAGCAGAAGCGAGGTTCCGAGTACTACGTCTAGCACCATCAATGAAGCCAATATAGGGTAGCGAAGACTCCGACATCTGGCAATCAAACACAACGTCACATAAGGGCAGAGACCAGATAACGTCAAAAGAAAACTAAAGTAACACACACAAAGTATGATACATAAAATACAAGTATTTGTGCACAAATGACTTATGCATAATACTTCTTCAAGTACAACCCATTCCTGGGTTCACTCAAAGGGATACCATCGTAATCAAACATCTCATATGCTCCTTTTTCCAAAACTTGGCGAACAATATAAGGACCTCGCCACATTGGTTCGAATTTCCCAGCTCCTAAGACATCTCGATCCTGTTCATAAACAAGAACAAGATCACCTTCAAAGAAAACGTGAGGCTTGACATGCTTGTCATACTGCGGCTTGACACGTTTCTTCTAGGCTTCTATTATGAGAGTGGCGTCACGTCGAGTTTCATCTAATCACATTAGATACAACAGACGTTCTTCTTCAGCAGAAGTATTGGGTAAGAGTTCGACGGCTAGCTTCAGAGAAGGTATCTCGCATTTTATTGGAAGAATGGCTTCCACACCATAGATCAATCGAAAAGGCGTAAACCCCGTAGCAGATTTGACAGATGTCCGATATGCCCATAATGCCGAAAACAACATCGTGTGTCATCTTGTTTTATGAATTCCTATCATCCATCAAAGCATAGTTATAAGAACGTTGTTTATGGCTTCGACTTGGCCATTATCTTGTGGATAATAGGGTGTTGAGTTCTCATGATGAAGACCCAACTTTTCTGTAAGTTCAGACATCATAAAATTCCTAAAATGACTACCATGATTAGTAACGATAGCTTGAGAAACACCAAAATGAGCTATGACATGGTTAAAAAGAAACAACGCTGCAGTCTTTCCAGTATTATCGAATGTTGGCATCGCCTCGGCCCATTTTGTAAAGTAATCAATAGCTACAATGATGTAACCATGCCCCCCGACCGAGTGAGGGTGACATGTCATGAAATCAATGCCCCATTTCACGAAGGGACCAACTGAGACCACAGGATGTAGAGGAGCAGGATGTGACCAATTTTTTTTATTGTAGGTCTGGCAGGCATGGCATTTCTGAATGACAGTAATGCAGTCATTGAACAAGGAAGGCCAAAAATATCCTGCGCATAAGATCTTCTGGGTAGTAGCATACCCAGACATATGACCACCACATGCTCCGGAATGGTAGTCATTCAAATCTTTCTCAGCTTCATCAAACATCAGACAATGTTGAAAAACAGAGTCAATTCCCCGACGGTAAACAGTATCCCTGAGGATGATATATTGACGTGCTTGATAATGGATGTGACGTCGTTCAAAACTAGACAAAGAAGGCCAGAAATTCTGGGTTTGGAGATATATAATGATATCCCCATACCAAATATCATCAGTGCTAATAAGGAAAAGTGATTCATGACGCAATGAATCTACTGCTACATTTTTCATGGTAGAGTGAGGAAAATCACATATCAACTCAGCGAAAACTAAGGATTTCTTAGACGTGGCGCGATCGAATTCCAAGTCAAACTCCTGGAGTATGACAATCCACTTGGAGTATTTGTCCCCCAACAATTGATGTGTCAAAATATGTTGCATGGGGTTGCAATGAGAAATCACAGTAGTTTTCCTTGAGAGGATATAATGCCGAAAACGTTGAACCGCTTGAACAGCAGCCAAGGCCAATTTTTCAACATGTTGATACTTGGTCTCCATGGATGTGAGACTTTGACTCAAGTAATAAATAACATGTTCATCGTGCACATCATCCTCTTGGACTAGAACCATGCCGATGGTATACTCAGAGGCAGCAAGATAAAGAAAATAATCACGACTATAATCAGGAGGAAAGAGAAGCGGAGCTCGTGTGAGGGATAACTTCAAAGTCTCAAAAGAATTGTTAGCAATAGTATCCCAAACGAAGTCTGAACCTTTCCTCAGTAGCCAAGTAAAACCATGAGTAATCTTGGCGTAATTAGGAATGAAACGACAAAGAAAGTTTGCTTTCCCCTACAAACTTTGCAACTGGCACAATGTAGAAGGAGGAGGGAGATTACGAATCGCCTCAACCTTAACAGGATCCACCCTGATCCCTTGACGTGAAACGATGAAACCTAGAAGACGGTCGGATTCTACGCAAGAAACACATTTATGAGGGTTTAAACAAATACGATAGAACTGGCAATGAACGAAAATAGCTCGGAGATGAGTGGGGTGATCGACTCGACATAAAGAGTGAGCTGGTAAATCGTCCAAATAGGGTTGAACGATATTCTTTATATCGTGAAAAGCATAAGACATAGCACATTGAAATGTCGCGCCAACATTATTAAGACCAAAGGGCAGCTTCCTATAGGCAAAAGTACCCCAAGGACAAATAAATGCAGTTTTATGTTGGTCCTCGGGAGTGATGTTAATTTGATTATATCCATAGAAACCATCCATGAGAGAGAAGATTTCACTTCCGGCACAGTCATCAACAATCTGGTCGACGAAAGGGGTTGGAAAGTTGTCTTTTGGACAGGCTTTGTTAATATCCCTATAATCAACACATACACGAATACTACCACCTTTCTTATCAATTCGAACAGGGTTGGAAACCCATTTCGTCAAAGCCACGGGATAAATAAATCCGGCTTTGAGAAGTTTTTCAACCTCAAGTTTTATAGCCTCCGTTTTACATGGGTGTACAGGACGTAGGCGTTGTCGGACAGGTTTAGATCCGGGGTATGTCTTTATCTCATGCACAACAATAGAGGGGTCGATACCTGGCATATCTTCATAAATCCATGCGAATATATCACAAAATTCTTTGAACAGATATGTATAAGTGACAATTTCCTCTGGAGAACACGAAGCTCCAATATGAACATTTTCAACTATTCTAGTTTTAACGGATATATCAATGGGAATCATGGGAGATATATTACTGAGGTTCCCTTCGGCAAACACATCATTGTGTATATCTGGGAACGGTCGATATGACAACAACGGTCGACGGAGTCGAAATCCGTTGGTAGTTCTCGAGAGTGTGTTGTTCCAGAAAGAGTATGCAACGATGATGCACATCGTCCCAAGGGGTATCTTCCATGGAAGACATGATCATCTCATCAGTAGGAAAAACAACATGAAAATATCAGGATACAACTCATCGAGAGAAGAATTAGAAGGTGTTGTCGATTGAATGGCATGATAAGCCGACTCAACCGGACTTAACAGCATGACGTTGCCGAAACGAGTGTGATCTCCAGGGTCAGGGACTATCCAAGGGTCGGAAGACACAGGATGTTCATGAGGTATGACAGAGATCATATTGATCGAGGCTACGGACGGGCGTGGAACATTGGGTGGCGAAATGGGAAAAGTACCCATCAATGAAGAGTCTTTTAAAAGGCCGACACCGACATTCTTGTAACCCGATGGGGTTTTAGCTATAAACGGCACGTTGCTAGTACGAGTATCGGAATTAAAGAAGGAAAGTTGGTCAACCGTAACAACCTTTCCCTCATGAGGAAAACGTACTACATGGAAAAGTGTTAACACAACAGCGTGCATGGAATCTATCCAGCTACGACCAAGCAAAAGATTATAATCAAGGGGAGCATCGAAGACTTCCACTTCAACTTGGATTGTCTTACCTTCTAGAGTAACGGGCAACGATGGAAGAACACCGTAAGGCTTAAAACCATAGCCATTAAAGGATTTCAGAGTATTTTGTGATTCATTTAAGGGAGGAGAGCCAATGGCTTTCCAACAAGCAAAAGATATTACACACGTAGAGGCACCCTCATCGATAACAATTCGGATGTTGTTGTCAGAGACAACAAATTGAATTTGAAATGCAAGCTAAGGGGGTAACCTTGGAATGTGATCTTCCAAGTCAAAGACTATTAAATTCGTATCTGTTGGGTCAATTCCACCTATAGCTTTCAACAGAGCCTTCCGTTGTGCAGGACAAGACTGAAGGACTTCAAGGGATGACATCGCTGAAGGTGCCTGGGCCAGATCTTCTACAATGTTGTAGTTCTGGGCCGCACGAGCATGAGGATTGAAAGCCTACTTGCAAACAACACCTTTAGGGGGTTGGACGACTATATCGAGGCTCGGTCTTTCGAGATGAAGAGGACCGTTTGTAGGTGGAGTCGGTGGAGAGGGTTGTACCAAAGCAGGAGGTAAATCGTCAACCTTCTCCTTAGATGGAGAATAATCTTTGGCTCTAGTTGTTTTTCTTAGAATCACCAGTACAAATCAAAACATATGATGTCATAGAAGTAGATGGTTGGTCATGGATGACCGGCTGAGCCTGTTTTTGAGACGGGAAGTGTTGGGACAAGACTGTCGGTGTAGATGGTTTTGACGTCCCTTGAAGGAACTTAGTAACTTCGGCACGTTGAGGACAATCCTTCATATAGTGATCATCACCACAGATAAGGCAAGGGTACCGTGGTTTGCGCTTATCCCAATCTTCAACAGGAGTATTTTTAGTTTGTTCTATTGGATTATTATTCTTTCCCTCCTTATTCTTGCCTCTCCCCTTTTTAGATTTATTTTTACCAGTCGGGGTAGATTGAACATCGTTCACCTCAAAGGTTTTACCAGCGAGAGTGGCAGGAGACGGAGCATTTTGAACATTAGAATATGTATATTTAGGGGTTGTATTTAAAAAAGAATGTTAGTGGGTATGGGTAGTACCAATCACACCATCAGCTGCATGCGAGGCATCTGGAGTAGTTGAAGTGCTGGAAGTACCAGGACGGGGTAGTTCAGGTAGAAAATCATAAAGTGTTCCCATTTGTGAATAAACGCGATTAAGGTATTGGGAACGACTTATAGCCTGCTCCTCCATAACAACACCACCCATGGAAATGTCTTTACCAATTTCGTTCACAAAGGATTTCGTGAACCATTCGGCCAATAACTGATTGGGGAGTTCAAGTTTAATGAGACGTCGTCTCCGTCTCCACTCATGTATATGATCCGAGATGTGAGTGCCTTTATTTTGTTTAAAAGAAGTTAACATCTCAGTCCCAGTATCATAACAAATCGGTAACTGGTAATGTGTAAGAAAAGCCATAGCTAGAGTATTGAAATCAGAGAAGAAACCTCGTGGCAATTCAATATACCACTTCGCAACAGACCCTGTAAGGGTTCTTTGAAAAAGACATAGGTGAATAGAGTCATCCATCAAAGAGTTGGATGAACACCATAGATGAAATGTCATCACATGATTGTTCGGGTCCTCTCCCACTTTGCCATCGAATTTAGGAATGTTAGATGGAAGCTTGGCTGGAATAACGGGCCATTGGGGAGAGTGACAAATAGGATCATTTAGAATCCTAGAAAAATTTGGCAAATCCAAAGTAGCAAGAAAAGGTAACTATCGATTAACTTGGGGGTACTGGTGACTTTGGGGTTGAATCCCTGTCGGAAAACTAGTAGGACCGTAAGCAGTCTGCCCATATTGGGAAGACCCTGGCTGATTCGATGGTGGTTGGAGAGGATAGTAATTCCAAGGATGGTAACCTTGTGTTTGAGTAGGGACCTAAGGTTGAGTACTATGACTCTTCCCCCAAATAGGATTAGGTATACCTGGATAGGGTTGGCCTATAGTAGGGATAGTTTGCTGCCCCCCAGTATTTTGAGGAAAGTTTTGTAAAATCTGATTCCAATACTGGGTCAATTTAAGAGGTATGTTTTGTCCAAAAGGCAAGGTTGGTGCCCCTATCGCAGGTTGTGTGCCAACCGAAGGTTGTGTAGTAATTGTATTTTGACCAATAAGAGGAAATTGAATCATACCACCTTGTCCACCAACAGGAATCTGCAAATTTGGTGCAACGGTCGGGATAGTGCCACTAGGATTAGGATTGCCAGAAGGAAAAGGAGGGAGCGTTGGAATAAAACTAGGAATAGAGTGCCCAGGAAAAGGAGGACCACCTGGAGAACCGGCTGGTGTTGGCAGAGGTGTTGGATTGGAAGCATTCAACAAAGCATTCAACGCATGATAACCAGGTGGTAGTGTCGGATTGACCTCAGGCATTCGCTGGGTATTGATAGGAGCAAGACTAGCTGTAGTAATTCCGATTTGGACACTCGTAGTATTCGCGATATGGGCCATCTCGGGAGGAAGAACAAAATGATAAGTGGTAGTCTCTGGTGTAGTTTTTGTCTCAGAAAACATCCGAGGATTGATTTCGTAGACGGTAGGTGCCTCAATACCAAAAAGGACCCTTCGGAAATAACCTGACCAAAAAGGATCTTGGCCTTCTACACCGAGAAAAGGCCCAACGGCTGATTCAAAAGATGTAACCACTGCTTCTCCAGAAGAATTTAATCGCACAAATGGTCGTTCACCACGGTGAATGCGATAGTCCTCTCTAGTATTGGTAATTCAAAAAGGTTCTAGAGATTCAGTTGATTCCACTTGTGGTGTGGCAACAACTGGGACTTCACTTGTTTCCCCGTGTGGTGGGGTGACAACTGGGATGTCACTTGTTTCCCCATGTGGTGGGATAACAACTGGGACTTCACTCTATCGAGGAGAGTCCTCAGGTGTACCGGTAGGTGAAGGTTGAGAATCGTCTAGATGTTCTAGAGATAAAACTTGCATTCTACGTGAACGTCATGGGGGAGCAATTGTAAACAAGTGACAAGCTCCGCGAGGAAATTCTTAAGGTAAACTTAAAGAAACAAACAACATGCACTAGTAAAAAAAATCTAGGAAGCAATCACCATGCAAACAAGACCTTCTAATTTCGAAGCCACTAGTTGGTGATGAAATCCAACGTCGCAACAACGAGACGAGAAGGGGCGGGACTAGGATGGAAAATTTACATTGACAACCTGCTTAATGGACTTACACCCTAGTGCAAGCTCCCACACATAATCGTGGGTATACCCTCCAAGGAGCTCGAGTGAGTTTGATCAACGTCAATTCCAGGTATCCTGAAGACTTTCCCCTCCACAGTCACCTTGGGTAAGAACCTAGAGATATAGGTCACTAAAGTCACCACAAACAACAATACAGCCTAGGGGAACAGTCGACAGTTCGATCCACACGCAAGGGCAGGGTATCTAGCCTGAAATCAACTCAAAAGGCTTCCACTCATCATTGTGGGTATACCTCGGAGTGACCCCCATAATACGTCCAATATCTACACTGATGTCAACAAATCAGGGTGAGTAACTCTGCCAACACCAATGCAACCTAGTGCTTGACCCTTGTGTTAGAAGGGCTTCCCAGGACAATATGTTGCAAATGGAATTTAACACTCCCTAACTCAAGATGCTATTGTGTGTTTTGAGCTTTTGGAGAGTGTATCTCTCTTCCTAATCCAAAGCACTAGCCTAACTAAATGTTGGTGTAAAAGAGCCCTAGAAAAGAGTTACTAGATAAATTTTAAGATTACACAATGTTTTTTAAGGGTTGTTGTTTACTCAAAGGTAACGGGAATGAAACTTGTGTTGTATGACTCTGACCCAAAATGCAAAAACGATAATGAAATGTATCACTTTTTTTCCAATGAATCCTATATATGGGAGAGAGAGAAGTTTTCCAAATCAACCACGAATTATATGCAAAATTTCCTTTCAAATATCAATGCAAACAATCAGTTATCAAATGACTAACCTCTATGTTTCTCTTTTTCAATACTTCAACAATCTCTATAATTCGATTTTCAATGTTTTGTAAATAACAAAAACAATTTGATGAAAGAAAAACTTTGTGTTCACTTTTCAAAAAGAACACGCACTATATCAATGAGAGAGCAGAAAATCAAATCATAAAGAATCAAGAAATAACAACCCAATCAACTCTTTCAACGAAATAAAAAACAAAGAACAAACCGAATAGTCTTCTCAATGCAAATGAAAATGTTCTTTCAAACCAATAAGAAAATGAGAAAAAAAACCCAAGTAAACTTAACTTTCAACCAATCACAGGATCCCAACAGTTCAAACACACTCAGAATCTGAAGTCAGAGAGAATGGTTTCGCCAAGAAGAGTTGAGAAACGAAAGTCAAGCCACCAATGTCAAGAAAAACCTTGAAACCCTAAAATTGTCCGAGCATGCAAAAAAAAGCAAGAAATATATCAATCAAAGATCCAAGAAACTCATAAGAGGTATTCCAACTATTCTCGGCAGTCAGAAAGACCAAACCTCAAATTCAAAAATTTTGAAAAAGATTGTTCACAGGCAAGCAGTATAACACAGTGCGAGAATCTATGATTCTCACAGGAAACCTTTGAGAAAGGTGCGAGAACCTCGCACTGAACCCTATGAGCAGGGTGCGAACCTGACCAGTTCTCACAAGCTGCAATGGAACGCAGTGCGAGAATTCCTGAACATGCCAAAAAATTTGAAAAATGAAGTAAAATTGCAAAAAGCTTCTGTACTCAGAAGGTCTATCAGGATATTCTAAAGAATCAGAGACTGATAGGATAGGAGAAAAATGAAACCAAAGCAAATGGCCACAGAAAAAACACAAAAAGCCACCAAAAAATGGGATTTGTCCCCAGTGGAGTTGCCAATTTTGTTATAGGATAAATCCGTAAGTGCGGACACAAACCGATCTCCCTCGATCCACCTGGATCTAGAACAAATCAAGACAGAATAATACTCTTTCCCTAGATTTAGATTATTGAATGAACTAAAAGGCAATAATCATGAACATACTGTATGATCGCTTCCTTGGGTTTTCGTTGTTCCAGCTTCACTCCAATGCTCTTGTGCAGTCAAGACCAGGACAATACAAACCAATTGAAGTGTAGACAACTCAACATATTCAACAATCAAAATAAGTATATGATCAAGGAGTTATACAATAAAGGTAGACTTAACTTTATGGGAAAGAGACATATTATTGTATTATATTGATAGAAAGAAAATCTTACAACATGAGCCTTGATGTTGCAAACCTCCTTTCGATGGCCCTTGGCTCTGACACACACACTTGCTCACTTGTATGAAGAAGATCAACCACCTTTGATAACCTTGCTGGAGTTCTCTAGCTGATGTAGCATCATTTCTTCACACAATCTTCCACAAATTCTCCAATATCTTCTTAATCTTGTTTGCTTCTAACCTTTTCCATGAGAATCCTCTCAATATATAGGAGGGAATGAATCAGTTACTTAGATAATAATGATCCCAAAATATCAGGAAATCCAGTACTTATATAACCATTCGAATGCCATCTCATCCTTCTAGAAGATTCCCTTCTAGAAGATTCGAGAATTCATCATTTTTCCCTTCTTTAGAAAGTGTTCGCACCTTAGCAGTTAGACACAGTGCGAACTTCTCACACCCTGGCTTAAGGTAGCCTATGAGAATCATGCATTCTTGCAGGAAAATGTATAGGTAGCCTGCAAACCTTCCTCAAAAATATGATTTCTGGAGAGAGATGAAGGTAACTTTTCTCAGGAAAAAATTCTAATGAAGAGCCTGAGTACACCATCCTTAATATGTCATCATGATGACCAAAATCATGGGTAACAAGGCCTCCTTTTCTTTTTGTCTTGCAGACTTTCTCCCAAGCCACCAGGGCCCACTTTTTCTTTGTTTTCGCACCTCACCACAGGAAATCCCTATGGATGGCTCTTATTTTTTGTAGAATCCCCTGTGGAGTTGGGAATACAGACATCATAAAGGTTGGGATTGCTTGTAAAACAGACTTCGTTAGGATCAGTCTTCTGGCTAGATTCAGGGATCTATACATCCAATTTGTAACCCCCTCTTGTAACTTGTTTATTACTCCTTCCCAAGTTGGAATTTTGTACACTTTGTCTATCAGTGGAACCCCTAAGTACTTGGTTGGGAGTGTCTTTCGTTCAAATCCTAGAATATTGGTCAAATTCCTTTGGATAGTTGGGTTGGTATTGAAGAAGAAGATCATTGACTTGGAATGGTTGATCTCAGCACCCGAGGCTTCCCCAAAATATTCTAGGATTCATTTGTAGGCTTTAGCTTCCTTGACCATGGGTATGCCATGGAGTAAGGTATCATTCATAAATTGTTGGTGTGTTGAAGTAGGGAAATTTTCAAAGGGTTTGAGACTTGTTATTTCTACTATTACGGTTGTGCTCTTTATGCTCCAGATGAGGCCTTCCATCATCATAATGAACAGGAAGGGGGACAATGGGTCTCCTCGTATGATACCTCTCGTGGCCCAGAAAGGTTTGGTAGGGGCTCCATTGATTAGTAATGATTAGCTTGTTGTGGATACAAGACTAACAATCCAGTTGATCCAGTGCTGGGTGAAACCAAAGGCTTCCAAGGTATTTACCATATAGTGAGAGCTAATTTTGTCATAATCTTTTTCTAGGTCTAGTTGTATTATCATTCCCCCTCTCTTATGAATCTTCAAGGTGTGAATGATCTCATGGACCTGGATGTTGTTGTCCATTATTTGTCTTCCTTCCACAAAGCCTGCCTATTCTTGTGAGACTAGTGTAGGTAGGAGGGGTTTCAATCTATTTTCTATGACTTTGGAGATTATCTTGTAAACCACATTGCACAACGCTATAGGTCTGTATCGGTCATGGGTTTTGGCTTCATTTTCTTTGGGGATTAGTGTGATCATTGTGGCGTTTAGTGCTTTAAGGATGGAGGATGACCTTCTAGAGATTTATACTACCTTATAAATGTCATGTTTGATGATTTCCCAATAGACTTTGAAGAATTACACTATAAAGCCATCTGGACCTGGGGCTTTCCCATTGGGAATTTCCTGGAGCACCTGGTCTACCTCTTCCATGGCAATAGGTTTGTTTAGGAAGAAGTTTTGTTCCTCTGTGACCAGGCGTGGAATATGATGGGTTATTCTTGGAGTGGCCTCCGTTCTGTCTTGGTTGGGTTCTTGGGCTATCCCGGTGAAGTGTTTAACCAGAGTGGTTTCAATCTCCTGATGTGATTCGCGCTCAATTCCATCTTGGTCCTTGATCTTCAGGATTTTGTTATGGGCTCTTCTAGCCATGGTTGTTCTATGGAAAAACTTAGTGTTATTTTCTCCTTCCTTTAGCCATCAGATATAGGAATTTTGATGCCAGAGTGTTTCTTCTTGCTGGCATCGCACCTCCCAATCTTGGGTCATCTAGATCTCTTCCTTTTTCTGGTCCTTCATATATCCTTCCAGCATGCAGGTTTCTTGGATTTTTTTCATTTTTTCTTCTAACTTGTTTTTTTCTTGGTTTATATTCCCAAAGGTATCCCCGTTCCACTCTTTGAGCTTATTTTTTATGTACTTAATTTTATTATAAAGTTGGAACATCCTAGTCCCTTTCTCCGATTTCTCCTCCCACCACCACTGTTTGATTATTTCCTTGAAAGTCAAGTGTTCAATGAAGAATTTCTCAAATCTGAAGGGTTTGTTCTTTGGTGTTTTTTGGAAACCCACTTATAGTTGCACTAGCCAATGATAAGATCGCCCCTAGGGAAGGATGTTGCAATCTAAGGTTAGCCCCTGCATAATGATTGACTCCGATATAAGGAATCTGTCGAGACCTGTTGCTACCTGAAACTGGTTCATCCATTTATTGTTCTAGGTGAACTTGCCATTCTTAGTTTTGAGATCTACCATCTCTATTATGTCTATGAACTTTGAGAAATCATCCGCATCCCGATCCAATCTTCTTGTACCTCCTTTCTTCTCCACAAGGGAGGTGACGATGTTGAAGTCCCCTGCCAGGATCCCGTGGAGGTTGGTGGATCAGGCTTTTATATATTTTAGGTCTCGGATCATTCCTCTCTTTTCCTTTGATCCTTGGGGCCCATACACATTAGTGCAAAGAATCTCCTTTGTGTTTCCAATGATTTTCATGTGTATTGTTAGGGTGTGCCTGGTTGCTTCAGCTGCTATTAGATTTAGAATTTGCGGGTTCCACAAAGTGAGAATGCCTCCTTCCATTTGGTTTTATTTGATGGATTCCATATTGTACTTGCACCATTGGTTTTTATTGATTGCCTCCATTCTGTTTGTAGTGCATTTTGTCTCTTGAATGAAACAGAGATCCGATTGTTCCTGCTTTAGTTTAGTCCTAAGGATTCTTTTCTTTCTTGGGTTGTTTAGGCCTCTTATATTCCAAGTTATGAACTTCATTTAAACATGTGGGGGGGAGTTGGGAAAGAGTTTCTTGATCTTACCCGAATTTATCAGTAGTGCTCCCAGCTCCTATAGGGCTACACTGTTTTATTTCCTACCTTTTTTCCTCCTCATTTGCTTGGGTGATAGCTGTGGTTATTCCTCGTCGGATTTGAATCCTAGGTGTCCTATCTCCCCATGTGTGCATTTTTGTCCTCTGGATTTGGCTTCCTCCCGTAGGAGAAATAGGTACTGGATGCGGTCAAGTTGCTCTGTTGGTACATTGTCGACTCCCTGCATTTTCCATTGCTCCAATATGTTTGTAAGGTCTATCCCTTCTCTTTCCACTAGGTCCTTGAGATCAAGGTCTTCCGTGCCTACTTCTCTTGGGGTCATCTCAGCATCTCCCTCTGCATCTTGCAAGGCAGTGTTGTCATCTTTTATTTCTCTGTCCATCGGGGTTGCGCAACTCCCCTGTGTCGTCTTGTTACTTGGCCGGTTGGTAGGATCTTTTGTTTCTTGTTCTCTGACCTCTTGAGATTTTACCGAGTCACTTTCATCTTCTTCCCCTTTATTTTTTTGGTCCCTTCCATCCATTTTATTCCAGGTCTCTCGGTTATTTCCTGCTGAGCTTTTATTCTGTTTTTTATTTTCTTTGTTTCTGGGGTTCGGTGTTATAAACCCTTCCTCATCCTGATGTGTTTTGGGGTTTTCCACTTCCTGATTTTTATTAAGAGGGAATTCTTTGATCAGGTGGTTGTGTTCATGGAATCTTCTGCATCTATAGGGGATTTTTTCATAATCTATGTTTTGGATCCATTCCTCATCCCTGAATTCCAGACTTATGGCTTCTGGGAGTGCTCCAAAAATGTCCATCTCTATGCAGATTCTTGCGTACGATGTGTATATTCCTTTTAGGGTGGCTTCTGAAGTCTTTACATATTTCCCTAGTTTGTTTTCTATTCCTTCAAAAGTGGAGGGAAACCAATAGTCTAAGGGTAAGGAATACAATCTTAGCTAGACCGGTACCTTTTTGAACGTCTCTTTTTCCAGGGAGAAATTTTCTTTCCAAGATTGCATGTACAATCTAGCTGAGGCATGGAAGTATGGACCTCCTATGAAGACTCTATCCCTATCCTCCAGATTTAGGATGACTACTATGAAGAAACATTTCAAGCCTAGGTGGAGCTCCACTTCTCCATTTGGCTTCCAGTGATATTTGATCCAGTTGCGCAAAGTTCTCTCTGTGGGCCATAACCCCATGAACTTGCATATGAGTGCATGCGTCTTCATCTGGTCCCTATAGAGTTGCGTTTGTGGGTCCTCTAGTATCACTTTGGGTATCATTTCTATTTTGTTCTTGCATAGGTTGCACCCTTCTGTCTCGTTGGCCTTCGCGGTCTCTTGTGCATCACTCTGAGTTTCCTTATATTCTTCTCCTGTGCTCTTGTTTTTGTCCTGGTTTCTTTCTTGTCATTTCCTTGGGTCTAATCCCGAGGTTCCTGTTGCTGGTGTCTTGAAAACTACGCCTCTTGGCCCTTTCCCTCTGTCCACCACTACCTGTTTGTATGAGGGGGTCCCCTTACCCCTCCCCTTTGGTGCTCATGCTGGTCTCTACTGTGGCCGCAACAGTCAAACCCTAGCTCACATTGATTGTCAAACCCTAGCTCCCGGCATGACTATATTCTTAGTTTTCCCAGTCAACACGATAATCAATTTTACATGACTTGGCCTACTTCATCTTAACTGGTTGCAATTTTCGTCATATGGCAACAAGGAAAGACTCTAACGGACAACCCACTGAAGAAAACACTATAGTCATCGTGGAAAGCACCATGACAATGAAAGGGACCAATTAAAATGGAATGATTTTAATAAAAGTATGATAAAATAATTTAAAACAAAAATACTAACTATTAATATATTTTAAGTAGTGCAATGTTAGCACAATATGGATGAGATGCTTAAAACGGTTTTAGTAAAAGTATTTGAAAAATAATAAAACAAGTGTTGCGTGGAAGCATAGTCCCCATTGGCTTGAATTGGGAATAAATGCAGAGGGATAGGCAAAAGTAGCGGAGGCAGATGAAAACTGTAGCAGAGATGTGGCAAGCAACATGAAGAACAAGTGGTATTCATGCAGTAAATGACACGTGGTGTCGAGAGCACCATTTATTTTTTGAAAGTATATAATATATTTTGCTATGTTGAAAAATTGTGTCTATTTTGTCTATATATGTGGTAGGACAAAATAAAGTTATATTAAAATTAAGAAAATAAATTTTTTGCATAGTGGAATATAAAACTTTATGACAACATAAATATAAAAGGAGATAAAAATCAGCTTAATTTGAAGTATATCGAAAAAGTTACATTTTCTTAGAAATTTAAATGCATTTGTCATATGGACTGGGATTGGGGCTCGTACAAAACATAAGCATACTGGAAGATAAAAATTATGAGTCCATATATATATTTTTATTTGAAATGTATCAAAAAATAATAGTCTGTTACAAATTCCTTGTAATGTAAATGCATTTTTCATATAGACTAGGATTGGGGTTCCCGCGGACCATAAGAGAAACATGTACAAGAAATAGGATTGTAGAAAGAATAAGAAGACGACGATAGAGTGTAATACCTATAAATAATAAATTGAAATGTATTGGTCTTTGGATAGATATTTGTATTTTAAAAAATGGAATAACTAGGTTGATAAACAAAGCAAGATGTGATCAGTATAGACTTACAACGATGGTACATATGACCCCTTTTGTTATTTTCTTTTTGATTCCTTTTCATTGATGTCGTCAAAGGCTACTGGAATCATGGTAAGTGCTTGTTTCATTTCGTCGGCATTCTGCTTCAATTCACTTTCGAGGCATTCTTCAATGAATCTTCTCATTGGGGCGACGTTAATATCATTCTGGATTTTTATGTTGAAAAGTTCATTTTTCAATTCCTTGAAGTCGATAGAAAGATTACACAGAGCCTGATAAATTTCCTTATTATGTACTGAGTAGTCGAATAGCTAGTGGTCAACGCCATCTTGACCATATTCATGGATGCTGTAAAACTTCTTCAAAGACAACTCCTTAAAAATATCAACCTGTTCAATGAAGGCTTGCTTAGTCAAGGGAAATGATTTGATGATTAAGTAGGGGTATTGGAAGTCGTTGGTCCTTTGGGATATTTCTTTTTTTGATATTTCTTGTTCACATGACTAGATAATGACATGTAGGTTCTTCACTTTTTCTTTCCAGCATGCATTTAATTGATTGATCCAGTTTTTGGATGGGAGATATTGTTCTCTTCTTTTCGTTTCTTTCATGTTGTTGACAATGGTGCCAAAATTAAGGACCATGTTTAAATAGAAATGTTCTTCATCTTTTAACTCCACCGACAAATCTTCTAGCAACCTATGTGCCCTCGTTCCAAGGGAAGTCATGGTTTGCGATGTTTCCCAGGCCTTAGAATTCAGTTCCATTCTTTTATTGATATTATTCTCCACATATCCTCTACAGGATGCGAGGATACTGGAGGATCCTTTTAACTTGGCTACATGAGTCTTTGGCATGGCTATTGCCAAAGGATTGGCAAGAAATGGCATAGAAATCAAAGCTTCTTCCAATTCCTTGACCCGGTCCTTCAGTCTTGCATTATCGGCTTCAATGCTTCCAATGGAATCATCAAGAGCATATCCAATCACTATGTGAAGTTGACAGATTTGGGACAACCACATATTGGCAACGTTAACCTCTGAACGAGATTTTCCTTTCTTATTTTTACATCTTTTTTTCAATAATTATTTTTTTGGAATGGATGTCAAAAACAATGCTCTGGAACATGAAGGATTCATCTTCGTCGAAATGTTCGATATTAGATATGTCCATTGGACGAATATGCTGGATCATGTCTGTGGGCTGATCAAGGTAGTAGAAAACGCTATCCAGATCAGGTTCAAGTTCCATGTTCTCACTCTGAATTTCGAGCTCTTTTGCTTGTCCCACAATTTTTTTCTCTTCTTGTCCACTGGAATCTTGTGATAAGTATAAATTTTAAGGTGAGGACGGACGTTATCTCCTCCGTTTGAAGAAATCTAATTTTCTTTGTTGTTGTGGTGGGTCGTTGGAGCGATGCTATGGGATGTTGTACTTTTGGGAGTGTTATTCGCCGATTGAACACTCTTATCATCGGGGTCCTTTCCCTATTGCTTGTTCAATTCAGTCATTCTTTGGAGTGTGTCTAGGTCATCAACATCAGAAGTAGGAGCATTGTTTCTAGTGTCTCTGTTTTTGGTCGAGTGTTTTTTGAAAACAAAATTGCCCAAGCTAAGTGTTTGTAAATGTTGTAAAAAAAATTTATCGGGGTCAAAACCTATTAGGGTTTCAGGATATCTTGCATTTAGGTTGCTAAAATGGGTTGCAAATTATTCAATTTTTTGGACGTTCCTCAACATGAAGTCCCTGACTTTCCAAGGCAGAGGAATGAACTATTTGTTCTTCTTTTCTTGGAATATATGCAACTGGTAGTTGTATTTCCTTAATACTTCTGTGAAAAACATTTTGTCCATAATGTGACATGGAAGGAGAGCAGGTTTTTCCTTGGATCCAAAAATCCTTATCACGGTGTAATTATCGAGATATTAAATTTCCCCCTTCCTGTCCAAAAAATTGGTTTCTTGGTCAGATATTCGAGGAGCATATTCTCCCAACAACAAAAAATTGAAAACAAACACAAATCCATTAAAAAAATCATAAAAACAGTGGGAGGCCTTGTGCTTCCACAAGTCCTGGTACCAGAACGTTACTGGGTCGAATTCCTAGTTGACCTTTTTGGACAGAGACAGTTCTGGAAACTGGCAACAATGCGCTATCGCAAAAACTAAGTAGGATGAAATAAAAATCTCTTCTCCTTTTTGAAGATTGACAATTGGGAACAAATTTCATGGGAAATTGGCTTTCCCCAATAAAAAATGGCTTGTTCCTTGAATGTGAAAAACAAAATATAAAGAGCCATCTAGGAAACAATTGTTGTGGAGTCATGTCCCATTATTCTTGTAAACAACCAGGCAATTTCCTGGTATGGATTTCTAAATGAACTAACCTGGAAGCTTGTGATATCTTCAGGAACTACCATTGGGTCTTCCAAGAACTTGGGAAATAGGTCCAACCCGTTATTATGATTTCTTAGGAACTGCTTGGAATCTTCTCCTTTGAATGTCAATGTTGGTTCCAACAATATTAACATCTAGCGGAAGACCTGAGGCGACAAAGAAACAAAAGAACGGTCCCATAGTGGAATAATTCTTTGGGATGGGATAAATTTATGGGCACACCAAGAGACCAACTCCTTACAGTCAAACAATTTAGGGACACAGCCTGCACGAGCAATCCAAGAGGTCCAAATTACTTCGCTCTGGGTAGCAGGATATGAGTAATAGGAATATCCCCTGGACCACTGGAAGTCCTGGTCCTCGCGCCCAAAGTTGTTCACTGCATCTCCACAGAACTGTTGTCGAGTTGATTCCATAGGTTTATGAGAACGTTCATTTTCTATAGACGATGATTGAAATGAATAGTTGGAGGCAATAATATTAGTCTCTGCAAATGTTGGTTCAAGGCTAATAAATGGTAAAGATCCTCGAGCCTTTTGCTGATTAACGACAATCTCTATGGGTGTTGTATGGTGAATTGTTAGCATTAAAGCTTATGTATTGCATATTTATAAGTGAGAAGGTGGCGGGTACGACGAATATCAATTAAGGGTTGGAGGTTTCGTGAACATGCCAACCCGATGAGGTGTGAGTGACATTTCATGATTTTTAAATTAACACTCGGAAGGAATAATATAACACTCCACAAATCTTGGTTTAATGCATATTAATAGGATATATACTCGAGCCTTTCACCCATCAATGACAATCTATACGGTTCCTGCACGATGAGATGTTATAATTAAATGTCACTAATTGCATATTTAGAAACAAGATATATATATATATATATATATATATATATATATATATATATATATATATATATATAT
>ML785092.1:436091-452585 GCA_009831015.1 Picea engelmannii | reverse complement strand
GCGGACAACGGAAGCACTGATAATCTTGTTTCAACCGAGATGGTGGAGAAACTAGAGTTGGAGACGATTGATCACCCGAGTCCATACAAAGTTTCATGGCTACAGAAGGGACATCAGGTGAGTGTCACTAAACAATTCTTAGTTGACATTAAAATAGGAGGATATAATGACAAGATTTTATGTGATGTCATTCCTATGGATGTTTTCCATTTACTGCTAGGAAGACCATGGCAGTATGATAGAAACGTGATTCATGATGGGAAAATGAATACATATACCCTGGAGAAGAATGGGAGAACACATATGTTACTTCGGATCAAAGATAAGGAGGTAAAGCCGGAAGTGAACAACAAGGTACTTCTCATGAGTGGGAAGGAGCTTCTTACAGAACTTAAGAAGAAAGAAGATCCACAATTCTTTGTGGTCAGAAAACCCAAAATCATTTTGACCAGCACAAGAGTGGATGATTTTCTGGAATAAATTCAGGAACTACTTGAAGAGTTTACTGACATTGTGGTAGACGAATTGCCTCATTCGTTGCCACCAATGAGGAGCATAAGTCACCACATAGACCTTATACCGGGAGCTAGTTTTCCAAACAAGGTTGCGTACAGGTTGACGCCTCAGGAGAACGAGGAGGTTAAGAAGCAGGTATAGGAGTTATTGGACAAGGGATTGGTCAGGGAAAGTTTGAGTCCATGTGCCATTCCAACGGTACTCAGCCCAAAGAAGAATGGAAGCTGGAGAATGTGCACCGATTCCAGAGCCATTAACAAGATCACCATCAGGTATAGGTTCCCATTGCCAAGAATGGATGACTTGATGGACTGTTTAAGTGGAGCCAATTTTTTTTCAAAGGTTGATTTGAAAAGCGGATACCATCAAATTCGCATGAGGGAAGGCAATGAGTGGAAGACAACCTTCAAGACCAACGAAGGATTATATGAATGGCTAGTCATGCCGTTTGGCTTGACGAATGTGCCAAGTACATTCATGAGGCTAATGAACGAAGTGCTAAAGGAATTCATTGGTAAGTTTGTCATTGTTTATCTAGATGACATATTGATTTTCAGAAAAACTAAGGAAGAACATCTGAAGCATTTAGCTGCAGTAATGAGAAAGCTACAACAAGAGAAGTTGTTGATCAATGTGAGGAAATCTTCATTTTTGAAGACAGAAATCATTTACTTGGGGTTTGTCATATCGGCAAATGAATTGAAGATGGATCCAAGTAAAGTGGAGGTAATTAATAATTGGCCATCACCGAGAAACATTTTTGAGGTGAGAAGTTTTCATGGACTGGCGAGTTTCTACAGGAAATTCATCCAAAATTTTAGCGGAATCAGCGCAGCGATGTTGGACACAGTCAGGAAAAGACATAAATATTTTCATTGGACTAAAGAGGCTGAGAAAAGCTTCAATCTATTGAAGTAGAATATCACAGAGCAACTGGTGTTGGTGTTTCCAGATTTCTGAAAGACGTTCCAGGTGAAATGTGATGCGAGTGGCTTTTCCATAGGAGCGGTCTTGAGTCAGGATGACAGAACAATTGCTTATTTCAACGAGAAGCTGAATGAGGCAAAGGAAAAATACTCCACATATGATAAAGAATTTTATGTCATCATACAGGCATTGAAAAAATGGAGGCACTATTTGATTCCAAGGGAATTCATTTTATATAGTGATAATCATGCATTGTAGTATGTAACTCAGCAGGAGAAATTAAATCAGAGGCATGTTAAATGGGTAGAATACATGCAAAATTTTACATTCGTTATCAAACATATTTCAGGTACTGCTAACAAAGTGGATGATGCTTTGAGAAGGAAATGTTTGTTGTTGCAGGAGTTCAAAGTCAAGACTTTAGGCTTTGATGATCTCAAGGAGATGTACGCAGGAGATGCAGATTTTGTAGAGGCGTATGGAGCAGCTGAGAACCCAGTTCTCAGAGATATAAGTCAGTGGATAGATTACATGATCCAATATGGATTGTTGTTCAGAGGAAATCAATTGTGTATTCCAAATTTCTCCATGAGGGAGAACTTGTTGAAAGAAAAGCACAGCGGAGGCTTAGAAGGGCACTTTGGCCATGACAAAACGTTCGCGAAGCTGAGCGAGTCATACTTTTGGCCAGGGATGTGGTCAAAAGTTAAAAGGTTTGTTGACAGATGTAGAATTTTCCAACATTATAAGGGCAGGAAGCAGAATGCAAGTCTTTATCAGCCATTACCCATACTAGAAAGGCCATGGGAGGCGATCAACATGGATTTCATACTAGGATTGTCGAGGATGCAAAGAGCACATGATTCCATCTTTGTGGTAGTTGACATGTTTTCAAAAATGGCACATTTTATCCCGTGTCAGAAGACCAGCGATGCGACTCACATCGCAAATTTATTTTTCAAAGAGGTTGTTAGACTTCATGGACTGCTGAAAAGAATAGTTTCGGACAGGGATACCAAATTCATTGGACATTTCTGGAGGACACTCTGGAAGAAGATGGGAACTAACTTAATGTTTAGTTATACCTATCATCCATAGACATATGGGCAGACATAATTGGTCAATAGAAGTCTAGGGGACTTGCTGAGGAGCTTAGTGACAGAGCACCATAGCAGCTGGGATAGCGTATTGACACAAGCAGAATTCGCCTACAATGATTCGGTGAATCAAACCACAGGGAAAAGTATGTTTGAAATAGTATACGAAAGACAACAGAAAGGTGTTTTGGAGCTGAGGAATTCAGAACAAATAATGACTCAGAGCGCAAGCGCTGAAGAATTCGCTGAGGTGATGAGGGAACTTCACAGCAGGGTGAAGCAGCGACTGATAGAATCGAACCAGGAGTATAAGCGCAGAGCGGATCAGCATCGGAGACAACTTCAATTTGAGGTTGGCGATCTGGTTCTGGCACATCTGAGGAAGGAAATATTCCCAAGGGGAACATACAATAAGCTAAAAATGAAGAAAATTGGGCCATGTAGAGTCTTAAAGAAACTGGGAGACAATGCTTACGAGATTGAATTGCCGGACGAGATCGGAATATCTCCGACATTCAATGTCTCAGACTTATATCCATATAAGGCTGAGGAAGTAGGATCTAGAAATGATGAATAGCCAGAGGTTCAGTGGCAGAAGCAAATGCCGATTGCAGAAAAGCAACAAATGGAGTGTATACTTGACAAAAGGGTGAGAAAAAAAGACCAGGTGAAAGCAATATTTTGAGTATCTGGTGAAATGGAAGAATCATCCAGTGGAAGATGCCAGATGGGAGACAGAAGCAGAAATTCAGAAGCATGGGCAGACCGTGCAGGAGCTCATGGACAGGGGCCCATGAAAATTTTCAAGCCGAGGAGTATCATGCAGGAGCATCGCCCATGACAAGCGAGCTAGCATGAAAGACAAGGAACAGCTAGACAAGGCCAGCCGAAACTTTTGAATTTTCATCCAAGATGATGCGCCAATGTGTAAATGATGCATTTATGAAGGAGCGCCTATTGTATTGTATCAGACCTCGAGCCTTACACTCTTTTCTGAAGTAGATAGGAGGCATTTACTTTAGTTAATGCAGGTAGATAGGATTTTAATTCCAGAATAGACAGTTTAGAGATTCGAGAGGGAAAACGGATATATACACCCTCCTTTGTACATTGAAAAATTATCAAGCATTGAGGAGAGAAGAGAAAGTAGAGAAAATTGTGAAGAACACCCATGTATAGGCATTTGAATTAATAGAAGAAAGTTCTGATTCAAATTCATGGCTGGGGTTGTTTCTCTGTGTATATGGTTTATGTGCTTATGAATGTTTGTTTTCTTGATATGAATTTGCTTTATATATGTTGTGCATGTGATTTCATGGTTTAACTTGAAGTCTGAAGGGGATATGGAATGAGTTTCAATTGTTTCTCTGTCTAAGCCAAGAGATTCCTACAAGGTGTGCAGTTGAATTCATCCGCAAGGAGTGTGTTGATGAAGGCTCAATAGTTTGACATTGTTCTCATTCACCCAGAAGTGGAATAGGTTGTTAAAGCCATGCAAGGAGTGTGCAAGCTGAAACCGAAGCCTTAGTTGCGAATCTGAGCGAAGGAAGCTAAAGACTGCTGCTGCAGGAAGTGCGCAGAGTCTGAAGTATTCAACACTTGGGAAGTTGTTGAATATTAAGCACAAGGAGTGTGCATAGGTTCCTCAGAAGGAGTCAGAGTAGAGAATCTCAGGAGTTATAGAACCTTTGTGATATCGTTGAAAGGAAGCACATAAGGTTTGATCGAAGAAGGGCCAAGCAGGGTTTGCAGGCGCAGGTTTTGAAGAGAAACGTGCGAGAAGAAGCACTTAGCCATTTCAGAGAAATCCTCGAGGAAGATTAATCGACGGCCAGGATCCATAGAGGAGATTGACAAAGTCCCATCAGCCATCAGATCTCGGGGAAGTTGCACAGGATTTAAGCATAGAAAACAAGAGAAGGAGTCAGGGAGTCATCGGGACTTGACTCATCGGAAGATCAGGGTTTCTGCAGTCATGAAACTCTCGTAGAAAGGAATCACGATCCGTGAATTCTCGAAAGGATCTCAACCGTTGATCACAACAGGGACACGTGGCCAGAGATCCCAAGGATCGTGAAATCAGAGATCAGGGATTCTGAATATGGGAGCTTTGTATATTGACATCACGATTTGTGATTTCCCGACACGGTAGGAGTCGTTGATCTGCGGGATGTGTGTCCAAGGATCGGGAAAAGTCAGTATTCGGCATTTCAGGATTTTTGAAGGCAAGGAAATCGTTGCAATAGAAATTGTGATCCCGCGATACCCAATCGAGCGTTGAGGAGGTGGTGATGTGGGGATAGAGGTCACACGTGCATCGGGGTTCGGCAATTCGGGACTCTCGGTGTTGTGAGTATCACTGCTGGAGGAACCGCAAAACTTCAAAACGCGATAACCACGCAGCCACAACACTGAGTGGAGGACAGGTGTTGATAGATCAGAGTTCAGTTATTTGTAAGTTCCGTGAACTTCGACCACGGGAATCGCGATATCCCGAGACGTGATTTACTGACAGGGTTAAGGACTAAGTGGAGGACAGGTGTCAGAAGGCTAAGCCTTTCCATGGGGTGGACGCCAAGTGGCATCAGAGAATCGGGAATTGAGGATTCGTAAGGCAAGCGGTTTACAACCTCGTGGAGAACGATTTCCCGATGGGACAATCTCCGACAAGAGGAAAAGAACACGAGCGAATATTCAACGGGTTTCGGGGATTTTGAGACCCAAGTGCAGGACTCGCAATCTTGCGAGGTCTGATTTCCCAACAAGGCAAAGGGGAGATCGTGATAGAGTGTTTTGTGGGGGATAAAGTCCTGAAAGGGATTGGAAGAGCATTCTAGCTCTTTGGGCTAGTGAAGAAGAAGATCTTGGTGGTAGCAGGTGTGCCCTGGGTGGCACGTTTGCATCATAATGAGAAGAGGTGTTAAATCTAGAAAAGAAGCAACAAACAAGACTCCCAAGGAAATTTTTTTAATAGTAAATCCATTAAAATAAAACAATATTGAGTATTGTATATCTATGCTTAGAAACTGGACCGAGTTCTTTGGGCCAAAACACTGAACATATTTTCCATAGACATAGGCACAGGATCTACAACATCCAGGAGCCATCGAGATGTTATTCAACATGCATAGAAAACTGATTACCATGCTTTTTTTTTCAGGAAATCCTCGTAGCCTTATCCTCAGTGGATCAATGTCCAGTGCCCCGATCTAAAATTTTTGTAGAAGACCTGAGCCGACAAAGAAATAGGAAAGTGGGTCTGTAGCGGGGTAAATCCTTGGTTTGAAGTAGATGAACAAAAGACATATGGTAAAATTTATAGTTCTCACAAGCTTCCCGTGAGGAGCAAGACGAAAAAACATTGCAGGGCAAACAAAATAGCCTAAAACCGAAAGTTGGGACACACCAAGAAACTGCCTCCTCCCATTCGAAAACTTCAGGGACACAGGTTGCGCGTGTAATTACAGAGGCCTAATTAGTCCATTTTGGGTAGAAGGATATGACTAGTAGGAATATGCATTGCATTAGTGGCAGTTATGGTCCTCATTCTCTAAGATGTTAATTGCATATCCAGAGAACAGGGAAGTGGTCCCGCAATTGAATAGTTTTTTGGCTTGAAATATATCTCTGGGAGCATCAATAGATCATTTCCTTATAGTGAAAGACTTCCACCCAGAATGGACTGATATGGACCTTTGGAATTCCTACTTTTGGGCTACAAAGTGACTATTGCGTTTAATATCAGTTTCTTTTCTGTAACCCATTCTTTTGGTGTTGACAGGACTGCCATCGTCGAGCCGGGAAGTGTCGCTTGTTATAGTTGATTTCAATTTGGGTGTAGTATTGGGACTAGTCTCTGCATTGCCATCATCCATTGCCGTATCATCATCCACCAAGTCATCTTCTTCTAGATCAAAATCCATCACATCAACATCTCAGCCAGGTATCATTGCAAGTCGGAAAGTTGTCTGAGCAGACAGGGTTGCATTGGAATTGTTTGGATTGAAATATATCTCTCAGTGTACCAAGTGACTATCTCCTTTTCTTCTCTTGGGCGGAGGGAGATGAGTAGTAAGAATATTCCTTGGAATACTAGTACCTATAGCCATCATGTCCGAAGGTGTTTACTGTATTTGGACATAAATTCTCATAAGTTAACGAGAATTTCCATTTTCTCCAGATGATGTTTGAAATGAAAATTGAGGAGGGATAATATAACCGTTAACAAATCTTGGTTTAATGCATGTCATTGGAAGATCTCCTCGATCCTTTAACTAATCAATGACAATCTCCAAGGTTCGTGTGTAATGAGTTGTTACCAGTAAAGATTACTAATTTCATATTTAGAAAAAAGTACGAAAGTGGCGGTGATGGCGAATAACGATTAAGAATTAGAGATTTCATAAAGGTGCCAACTGGCCCACACGTGAAATATTGCATCATGTTGAAATGAATACTTGAAAAGGATAACATTTTTTTCCACAAATCTTGGTTCAATTTGTATTAGTGACAAATCTTCTCTAGCCTTCCGGACATTACTGAAAATCTTAACGTTTCTTGCACGATGAACTACTAGCATTAAAGCTTTAATTGCATATCTAGAAAGTACGACGATAGTGGGGATGGTGAAGAGAGAGTAAGCATTGCACATTTCGTCATCCCTCCAATCCATGAGATAGATTTCAAGAAATGCCTAAGTATGGAAAGTGGTTGGGTGGTTTTCAAAAATAGGGCCAGAAGATATACCCAGGAGATGTGAGGGGCCGATGGTCAAATTGCACGTCACAACAACAGATTTCGACCATCAATTTGTATATCGCAGAGTTTCGGATGATATTTGTACATAGCAGAATAGTGGAAGTACAATGTTGATCAAGCCTGTCCAGGAATCGACAATGGTAATAGTGGCCAAGTATGTAATGGACAAGTAGTTGGTCTGACTCGTGATATAAAAGAATTAGACATAGTCGGAACAAGAAATATTGACATGTTTGAAAACAGGCCCACAAGATTTACTCGAGAGACGTGAGGGGTCGATGGTCAAATTGTATCTACCCCAACTATTGTGAGGGTAAATTTGTATATTGAGGAACTTCGAGTGTTGTTTTTAAAAGCAGGAGACATTCGGAAAAAGGACCAAGTAAACAGAAATTGAAAGAAAACCATAGTTTCGGACATGGATACCAAATTCATTGGACATTTATGGAGGACACTCTGGAAGAAGATGGGAAATAACTTAATGTTTAGTTCTGTCTATCATCCACAGACAGATGGGCAGACAGAAGTGGTCAACAGAAGTCTAGGGGACTTGCTGAGGAGCTTAGTGACAGAGCACCACAATAGTTGGGATAGCGTATTGCCACAGGCAGAATTCGCCTACAATGATTCGGTGAATCGAAGCATAGGGAAAAGTCTGTTTGAAATAGTATACGGAAGACAGCTGAAAGGTGTTTCGGAGCTGAGGAATTCAGAAAAAATAATGAATCAGAGCGCAAGCGCTGTAGAATTCATTGAGGTGATGAGGGAACTTCATAGCAAGGTGAAGCAGCGACTGACATAATCGAACCAGGAGTACAAGCGCAGAGCAGATCAGCATCGGAGACAACTTCAATTTGAGGTTGGCGATCTGGTTCTGGCACATCTAAGGAAGGAAAGGTTCCCAAGGGGAACATACAATAAGCTAAAAATGAAGAAAATTGGGCCATGCAGAGTCCTAAAGAAACTGGGAGACAATGCTTACGAGATTGAATTATCGGACGAGATCGGAATATCTCCGACATTCAATGTCTCAGACTTATATCCATATAAGGCTGAGGAAGAAGGAGCTAGAAATGATGAACAACCAGAGGTTCAGTGGCAGAAGTAGATGCCGATTCCATAAAATCCACAGATGGAGTGTATACTCGACAAAAGGGTGAGAGAAAAGACCAGGCGAAAGCAATATTTTTAGTATCTGGTTAAATGGAAGAATCATCCAGTGGAAAATTCTAGTTGGGAGACAGAAGAAGAAATTCAGAAGCATGGGTAGACCATGCAGGAGCTCATGGATAGGATCCCATGAAAATTTTCAAGCCGAGGAGTATGATGCAGGAGCATCGCCCATGACAAGTGAGCCAGCATGAAAGACAAGGAACAACTAGACAAGGCCAGCCGAAATTTTTTGAATTTTCATCCAAGATGATGTGCCAATGTGTAAATGATGCATTTATGAAGGAGCGCCTGTTGTATTGTATCATACCTTGAGCCTTACGCTCTTGTCTGAAGTAGATAGGAGGCATTTACTTTAGTTAATGCAGGTATATAGGATTTTAATTCCAGAATAGACAGTTTAGAGATTCGAGAGGGAAAACGTATATAGACACCCTCCTTTGTACATTGAAAAATTATCAAGCATTCAGGAGAGAAGAGAAAGCAGAGAAAATTGTGAAGAACACCCATGTACAGGCATTTGAATTAATAGAAGAAAGTTCTGATTCAAATTCATGGCTGGTGTTGTTTCTCTGTTTATATGGTTTATGTGCTTATGAATGTTTGTTTTCTTGATATGCACTTGCTTTATATATGTTGATTTCATGGTTTAACTTGAAGTCTGAAGGGGAGATGGAATGAGTTTCAATTGTTTCTCTCTCTGAGCTAGGAGATTCCTGCAAGGTGTGCAGTTGAATTCATCCGCAAGGAGTGCATTGATGAAGGCTCAGCAGTTTGACTTTGTTCTCATTCACCCAGAAGTGGAATAGGTTGTTAAAGCCATGAAAGGAGTGTGCAGGCTGAAACAAAAGCCTTAGTTGTGAATCTGAGCGAAGGAAGCTAAAGACTGCTGCTGCAGGAAGTGCACAGAGTCTGAAGTATTCAACACTTGGGAAGTTGTTGAATATTAAGCGCAAGGAGTACGCACAGGTTCCTCAGAAGGAGTCAGAGTAGAGAAGCTCAGGAGGTATAGAACCTTTGTGACATCATTGAAAGGAAGCACAGAAGGTTTGATCGAAGAAGGGCCAAGCAGGGTTTGCAGGCACAGGCTTTGAAAAGAAAAGTGCGAGAAGAAGCACTTAGCCATTTCAGAGAAATCCTCGAGGAAGAGGAATCGACGGCCAGGATCCATAGAGGAGATTGACGAAGTCCCGTCAGCTGTCATATCTCGGGGAAGTTGCATAGGATTTAATCCTAGAAAACAAGAGAAGGAGTCAGGGAGTCATCGGGACTTGACTCATCGGAAGATCGGGGTTTCTACAGTCGCAAAACTCTCGTAGAAAGGAATCACGATCTGCGAATTCCCGAAAGGATCTCAACCGTTGATCACAATAGGGACACATGGCCAGAGATCCCAAGGGTTGTGAAATTGGATATCGGGGATTCCGAAGACGGGATCTTTATATGTTGAAATCACGATTTGCAATTTCCCGACACGGTAGGAGGCGTTGATCTACGGGACACGTGTCCAAGGATTGGGAAAAGTCAGTATTCGACGTTTCAGGATTTCTGAAGGCAAGGAAATCACTGCAATAGAAATTGAAATCCTGCAATACCCGATCAAGCGTTGAGGAGACGGTGACATGGGGACAGAGGTCACATGTGCATCGGGGTTCGACAATTCGGGACTCTCGGTGTTGTGAGTATCGCTGCTGGAGGAACCGCAAAACTCTGAAACGCAATAACCATGCAGCCACAACACTGAGTGGAGGACAGGTGTTGATAGATTGGAGTTCGTTTATTTGTAAGTCCCGTGAACTTTGACCATGGGAATCGCGATATCCCGAGACGCGATTTCCCGATAGGGTTAAGGCCTAACTGGAGGACAGGTGTCGAAAGGCTAAGCCTTGCCGTGGGGTGGACACCAAGTGGCATCGAAGAATCGGGAATCGGGGATTCACAAGGCAAGCAGTTTACAACCTCGTGGAGACCGATTTCCTGACGGGACAATCTCCGACAAGACGAAAAGAGCACGGGCGGATATTCATCGGGTTTCGGGGATTTTGAGACCCGAGTGCAGGACTCGCTATCTTGCGAGGTCCGATTTCCCGATAAGGCAAAGGGGAGATCGCGATAGAGTGTTTTGTGGGGGATAAAGTCCCGAAAGGGATTGGAAGAGAATTCTAGCTCTTCGGGCCAATGAAGAAGAAAATCCTGGTGGTAGCAGGCGTGCCCTGGGTGGCGCGTTTGCGTCACAATGAGAAGAGGTGTTAAATCTAGAAAAGAAGCAACAAACAAGACTCCCAAGGCAATTTTTTTAATAGTAAATCCATTAAAATAAAACAATATTGAGTATTGTATATCTATGCTTAGAAATTGGACCGAGTTCTTTGGGCCAAAACACTGAACATATTTTCCATAGACACAGGCACAGGATCTACAACATCCAGGAGCCATCGAGATGTTATTCAACATGCATAGAAAAATGATTACCATGCTTTTTTTTTCAGGAAATCCTCGTAGCCTTATCCTCAGTGGATCAATGTCTAGTGCCCCGATCTAAAAATTTTGTAGAAGACCTGAGCCAACAAAGAAATAGGAAAGTGGGTCTGTAGCGGGGTAAATCCTTGGTTTGAAGCATATGAACAAAAGACATATGGTAAAATTTATAGTTCTCACAAGCTTCCCGTGAGGAGCAAGACGAAAAAACATTGCAGGGCAAACAAAATAGCCTGAAACTAAAAGTTAGCACACACTAAGAAACTGGCTCCTCACATTTGAAAACTTCAGGGACACAGGTTGCACATGTAATTATAGAGGCCCAAATTAGTCCATTTTGGGCAGAAGGATATGACTAGTAGGAATATGCATTGCATTAGTGGCAGTTATGGTCCTCATTCCCTAAGATGTTAATTTCATATCCAGATAATAGGGAAGTGGTCCTGCAATTGAATAGTTATTTGGCTTGAAATATATCTCTGGGAGAATCAATAGATCATTTCCTTACAGTGAAAGACTTCCGCCCAGAATGGACTGATATGGACCTTTGGAATTCCTACTTTTGGGCTACAAAGTGACTATTGCGTTTAACATTAGTTTCTTTTCTATAACCCATTCTTTTGGTGTTGACAGGACTTCCATCGTCGAGCCGAGAAGTGTCACCTGTTATAGTTGATTTCAATTTGGGCGTAGTATTGGGACCAGTCTCTGCATTGCCATCATCCATTTCCGTATCATCGGCGACCAAGTCATCTTCTTCTATATAGAAATCCATCACATCAACATCTCATCCAAGTATCAATGCAAGTCGGAAAGTTGTCTGAGCAGACAGGGTTGCATTGGAATTGTTTGGATTGAAATATATCTCTCAGTGTACCAAGTGACTATCTCCTTTTCTTCTCTTGGGGAGAAGGAGATGAGTAGTAAGAATATTCCTTGGAATACTAGTACCTCTAGCCATCATGTCTGAAGGTGTTTACTTTATTTGGACATAAATGCTCATAAGTTAACGAGAATTTCCATTTTCTCCAGATGATGTTTGAAATGAAAATTGAGGAGGGATAATATAACCGTTAACAAATCTTGGTTTAATGCATATCACTGGAAGATATCCTCGATCCTTTCACTGATCAATGACAATCTCCAGGGTTCGTGTGTAATGAGTTGTTACCAGTAAAGATTACTAATTTCATATTTAGAAAAAAGTACGAAAGTGGTGGTGATGGCGAATAACGATTAAGAATTAGAGATTTCATAAAGGTGCCAACTGGCCCACACATGAAATATTGCATCATGTTTGAAATGAATACTTGAAAAGGATAAAATTCTTTTCCACAAATCTTGGTTCAATTTGTATTAATGACAAATCTTCTCTTGCCTTCCGGACATTACTAAAAATCTTAACATTTCTTGCACGATGAACTACTAGCATTAAAGCTTTAATTGCATATCTAGAAAGTACGACGATAGTGAGGATGGTGAAGAGAGAGTAAGCATTGCACATTTCGTCATCCCTCCAATCCACAAAATAGATTTCAAGAAATGCCTAAGTATGGAAAGTGGTTGGGTGGTTTTCAAAAATAGGGCCACAAGATAAACCCAGGAGATGTGAGGGGCCAATGGTCAAATTGCACGTCACAATGACAGATTTCGGCCATCAATTTGTATATCGAAGAGTTTCAGATGATATTTGTACATAGCAGAATAGTGGAAGTGCAATGTTGAGCAAGCCTGGCCAGGAATCGACAATGGTAATAGTGGCCAAGTATGCAATGGACAAGTAGTTGGTCTGACTCGTGATATAAAATAATTAGACATAGTTGGAACAAGAAATATTGACATGTTTGAAAACAGGCCCACAAGCTTTACCCGAGAGACGTGAGGGGTCGATGGTCAAATTGTATCTACCCCAACTGTTGTGAGGGTCAATTTGTATATTGAGGAACTTTGGGTGTTGTTTGTAAAAGAAGGAGACATTCGGAAAAAGGACCAAGTAAACAGAAATTGAAAGAAAAAGAGATAAAGCTGAATTTGTTTGTTAATTTGTAGATCGTGGAAGTCCAGGTGTTGTTTGTAGGTAGTGGAACAATGGAAGAAGAATGTTGAACCCGTCTATACGGGAACCTACGATTCAAAAAATTTGTTCAATATGAAACAGGGAAGCGGTTGGTTGGGCTGTTGATATAAAAGTAACAAGGGAAATTTGAAGACGTGAACCATCAACTCTCGCAGCTAGACATTTTCTGAAAAATGAGTAAGTAACCAGAAAGGGAAAGAAGAGGACAAAAAGAAAGGGGATGGCAATTTTCAGAAGTGGGAATTGGGATAAGAAAAGACCATTGATGGGAATTGGTATAAGAAAGTGAGGCATGGTTATAGTTTCTAGGATCCACAAGATATACCCAAGATATGTGAGGGGTTGATGGTCAAAGTGCACATCACAATGATAGATTATGACCATTAATTTGTATATCACAAAATTTCAGGTGATCTTTGCATGTAGTGTAACAGGGGAAGCCCAATATTGAGCAAGCCTCACTAGGAACCGACGATGTTAATAGTGACCAAGTATGAAATGGACAAGCAGATGGTTGGACTCGTGATATAAAAGCATTAGACATAATTGAAACATGAAATATTGACGGGCTTGAAAACAGACCAACAAGATTTACTCAGGAGACGTGAGGGGATGATGGTCGAAATGTATCTACCCCAACTGTTGAATGGAAATTGCATAACACACAATAGGAGACAATGACGAATTTTGAGGGTCAATTTGTATATTGTGGAACTCCGGGTGTTGTATATAAAAGAAGGAGACATTTGGAAAAGGGACATCCGGAAAAAGGACCAAGTAAACAAAAATTGAAAGCAAAAGAGATAAATGGGAATTTGTTTGCTAATTTGTATATCGCGGAAGTCCAGGTGTTGTTTGTAGGTGAAAGAATAATGGAAACACAATGTTGAACCCGTCTATCCAGGAACCTGTGATTCAAAAAGTTTGTTCAATATGAAACAAGGAAGCGGTCGGTTAGGCTAGTGGTATAAAAGTAATAAGGGAAATCTGAACACGTGATTCCTCCAACACACACAACTAGACATTTTACGAAAAACAAGTAAGTAACCAAACAGGGAAAGCAGAGGGAAAAAAGAAAGGGGATGGAAATTTCGGGAAGCGGGAATTGGTATAATAAAGTCCCATTGATGGAAATTGGTATAAGAAATCAAGGCATGGTTATAGTTTCCAGGATCTATTTGTATAAGAGAAGCGTTGAAAAGCTACAAGAAAGTCAATTTTGGGATGTTTTAAGTAAAGTTATTGTATTGCTAGCTTAACCGCAAGTAGAACAACAACGAATTTGAATTTTAATGTCCTCTCGTTGATATGATAGTTCTATTAGACTTCGCACAATGTATATTGTTTTATTTCAAATTATTCTAGGAGATGAATTATGCTAAGTTCATCGATCAAGGAAAAGTGCTAAAAATGACATAAAGGGGAATTTGTTTTCTAATGTGTAGATCGTGGAAGTCAGGGTGTTGTTTGTAAGCAACAGAACAATGGAAACACAATGTTGAACTCGCCTATCCGGGAACCTGTGATAAAAAAAATTTTGTTCAATATGAAACGGGGAAACGATTAGTTGGGCTGGTGATATAAAAGTAAGTGGAAATCTGAAGACGTGAATCCGCCAACTCTCACACCTAGACATTTTCTGAAAAATGAGAAAGTAACCTGAAATGAAAAGTAGAGGGCAAAAAGGAAAGGGGATGGCAATTTTCAGAAGCGATAATTAATGTAAGAAACCACATTGATGGTCTTGACAGTAACCATGAAGTGCAATAGACATCTGAACATGTTCTTCAATCAAGGAATAGATACAACGAGCCATGCCTATAGTTTCTAGGATCTGTATGTATAAGAGAAGCATCGAAAAACTACAAGAAAATCAATTTTGGGATGTATAAGTAAAGTTATTGTACTGCCAGCTTCACTTTAAGTATAAAAATGTCGAATTTGGATTTTAATGTCCTCTCGTTGATATGATACTTTCATTGGACTTTGCACAATATATATTCTTTTATTTCAAATTATTCCACGAGATTAATTTTGCTCACTTCATCGACCAAGGAAAAGTGATAAAAACAAGATAAAGGGGAATTTGTTTGCTAATTTGTAGATCGCAAAAGTCCGAGTGCTATTTGCAGGCGACATAACAATGGAAATTCAATGTTGAAACCACCTATCTAGCAACCCGCCTATGCAGGAACCCGCGATCCAAAAAGTTTGTTCAATACGAAACGGGGAAGCGACCAGTTGGGCTAGTGATATAAAGCAAGTGGAAATATGAACACATGAGTCCGCCAACTTCCACACCAATACAATTTCCCAAAAACAAGTAACCAAAAAGGGAAAGAAGAGGGTAAAAAAGAAGGGGGATGGCAATTTTCAGAAGCGGAAATTGATGTAACAAAGGGCCATTGATGGTCTTAATAGTAACTTCACATGTGAACAAGTTCTTCAATGAAGGAATAGATACAGCGAGCGATGCTTATAGTTTCTAGTATCTGCTTGTATAAGAGAACTGTAAAAAATACACAAGGAAAATCAATTTTGGGATGTCTAAGTAAACTTAATGTATTGTTCATCGCAAGTATAATAACAACGGATTTGAATTTTAATGTCCTCTAGTTGATATAATAATTCCATTGGAATTCGCATAGTATATATTCTTTTATTTCAAATTATTCCAAGAGATTAATTTTGTTAAGTTCATCAATCAAACAAAAGTGCTAAAACGAGCCACATACCACATTTTATGTCACATAACTTATATCAAAGGGAAAAGCATGTCCTCTATAGTCTTTAAGATCATAGAAAAAATGTGAAGATCCTAAATGTATTATTAATTTTCCAGAGTGAAGCATACAACCAAGAACCAAGTAAACACCAACTGTATTGAGATATTGATATATTGAACAAGAAATGGAATTCCATTATATATCAAACAATTCGATATATAAAAAAAACACATTGTCCCATTGGTTTTCGTTTCCCTGATGGAGCTTGACACAATTTTTTTTATTTTTTCAACCGATATGCAATATCACATTATCCTCATTCAAGGTAAATTTTATATGTATCTGAAAGTCATGCAACATGTAGACACTCTTTGCCTTTTTCTGTAGGTATGCTTCATATGGAAATTATGTTAACTCAGGAAGCACATCTTGTAATAGAGGTTGTTGAATTTTACAATGCATGGTTTTGTTGCCAACGGTTCAGATATCAGCATTGAGGCAATGTCTATATATGTATGGACTTTTTTACTGCATCACAAACAATCAATCGGATCATCATTTATGAAGGGAGAAGCAGAAGCAAGAGAGTTGAATTTCGCACACACAGGGTCAAAGGGGGTCGATTACACATTCGCTGCAACCAAAACACCTTCAACCTGGAAACGTGAGCATAGAAGTTAATATATTGAACAATATAATTTACAACTGCACCCCCCAAAAAAAATTAGAAACAAAAAAAAAAAAA
>ML785092.1:403705-416836 GCA_009831015.1 Picea engelmannii | reverse complement strand
TATCATCAAATTAGAATGAAGGAAGAAGATATCCCAAAAACAACATTTCAAACTCATGAAGGCCATTATGAATTTTTGGTCATGCCTTTTGGCCTTACAAATGCACCTTCCACATTTCAAGGGTTGATGAATTTGATTTTCAATCCCTTCCTTCGAAAATTTGTGTTAGTGTTTTTTGATGATATACTAATCTATAGCAAGTCTTGGGAGGATCATGTGCGACATGTTGACAAGGTGAAAAACCATACAAATGTTTCTTTGGAGTGAAGGAGGTAGATTATTTGGGTCATATTGTATCTCATGAAGGTGTCAAGGTAGACCCTAACAATATTAAGGCCATTATGGACTGGCCAATTCCCAAAACATTGAAGAATCTTAGAGGATTTTTGGGTTTGACAGGTTACTACCGCAAGTTTGTTCGACACTATAGAAGAACAACAACACCTTTAACGTCACTAACTAAGAAGAATGCATTTTCATGGAATCCAGAGGAAACTAAATCTTTTGAACAACTTAAAGAGGTGATGTGCAAAGCTCATGCCTTGACCACTCCAGACTTCACAAAGCCTTTATTGTGGAATGTGATGCCTCGGGAAATGGAATTGGTGTTGTCCTAATGCAATAAGGAAGGCCTCTGGCTTTTGAAAGTTGACCACTCAAGGGAAAGGAATTACACAAACCCATTTATGAGAAGGAAATGATGGAAATACTACATGCATTGAAGAAATGGCGTCCTTACCTAATAGGTTGGCACTTCAAGGTCAAAAAATATCATGATAGTCTTAAATACTTCTTGGAACAAAGACTATCTTCAAAAGAAAAACAATAATGGGTAACAAGGATATTCAGTTATGATTTTGAAATCATCTATAAAAAAGGAAAGAAAAATGTTGTGGCAGATGCACTCTCGAGAAAGGATGAAGATGTTGAGGCCTTCCTCTGTGCTATCTCAATCATCCAACCTGATTGGATAATAGAAGCAAGGGATGAATGGAAGAATGACGAAAAGTGTGGACTCTCATTCAAAGGTTGCATTAGGATTCCAGTGCATCAGGTACATTTACATGGAAAAATGATTCACTATGGTACAAAGATGGCTTATATTTATGTAAGAACTCCCAACTCAATCAAAAGGTACTATTGGAATTGCACACCTCTCCAGTAGGAGGGAACTCATGATTTTTAAAAACCTACCATAGGGTTGAGAAGGAATTTTTTGGGGATGGATTTGAATGATGTTCAAAGGTTTGTGGCAGAATTTTTGGTTTTCCAACAAAACAAGGTGGAAACAATTAAAACCCCAGGTCTTTTACAACCATTATCCATCCCAAGTCAGCACCGGGAGGAGGTTTCCATGGATTTCATCATTTGGTTACCGAAGTATGAAGGAAAGAGTGTCATCATGGTGATTGTTGATAGACAGACCAAGTACGAACACTTTTGTGCACTCTCTCATCCCTTCAAAGCCAGTACAGTTTCCACCACATTCATGGAGACAGTTCAAAAGCTACATGGAAGCCCAAAGATTGTTGTAAGTGACAGAGATCCCATCTTCACTGGACATTCTTGGACATAATTATTTTCTTGTTTGGGTACTCAATTGGCTCATAGCTCATTCTATCATCCTCAATTTGATGGACAAACCAAGATAGTGAACAAATGTCTGGAAGGCTACCTTCGTTGCTTTGTCTCTGATAAACAAACACAAGGTTCAAATGGTTACCCTTGGCAGAATGGTGGTATAACACTTCCTTTCACACTGCAACAAAAATGACACCATTTATGGCACTCTATGGATACCACCCTCCTTCCATCACTTCTTCTCTAAAAGAAAAATCTAAGGTTCAAGTAGTGGACTATCACATCAAACATCAACAACAAGTTCTACAAATATTAAAGGACAATCTGACCATGGCACATAATCGCATGAAAAAACAAGAAGATCAACATTGTAGTGAAAGAAGTTTTTAAGTAGGGGATTGGGTGTTTTTAAGACTAAAACCATATAAACAAATGTCCCTCAAGCAAGCCAATAAGGATAATAAATTATCACCAAAGTATTATGGCCCTTATAAGGTGTTTCAAAAGATTGGTACTATGGCATACAAATTGGAGTTGCCTCCATCTTCACGAGTACACCCAGTTTTCCATGTTTCATGCTTAAAGAAGGTTATAGGTGACAAGATCCCAGTTCAAACTATATTTCCAAAACTTGATGAGGAAGGAAAAATCATATTGGAGCCTGAAACCATCACTGACACAAGAATTTTCCATCTGAGGAGTAGATCCATTTCAGAGTATATCATTAAATGGAGGAAACTACCAGCTGAAGATGAGTCTTTTATACATAAGCATCCAGAGTTACTCAAGAATTTTGGACAACACTTATCTCAAGGGGATGGGCATGTTAAGACCTAAATTGTGCCTCATTACCACTTAATTGGGGCATATTACATTAGTAATGTTATTTTATTTATGTTAGTTTTAGTCCATTAGTTGTAATTATACCTCCTAGTCTCCTATATATACCAAGGAGACATTTTCATTTGGAATCATCTTGTATTTGGAAATTTATGTGGGAATAAGGAGGTTTCCCCATCAAAGAGGATTATTATCTGAATTTCTCTCTTTTTCAAGGTGTTGAGTACTTATTCTGAGGTTTTTCTATGCTATATTGATATTTGGTTCCTAACAACCAAGCTCTTCTTTGAACGAGTCTGGGTACATTTTGGAATCCCACAAACCATTGTCTCAGATTGAGATAGTTGATTTCTCAACACATTCTGGTCGAGCCTCTAGTCACTTCTGGACAACAAGCTCACCAAATCCATGGCCTTCCACCCCTAGACAGTTGGCTAAACCGAGGTCATAAATCGAATGATTGTGCATATCCTTCACATGTATAATTCAAAGAACTCTCGCACATGGGATGAGAGCCCTCCCTATGTACAAAATAGCTACAACTGAGCCCTTCATAGCTCAATTGACCACATCCTCTTTCAGGTGGAGTTGGGATTCCAACCATTGGGTCCCCTAGATGTTGCACTTCCCCTTGTGGTCACCTTGACCGACTCATCTCCTGCTCAAACTGAAGCTGACAAAGCCATCGGGTTCATTGAGAGAATCCATCACATCCGCCAATATGTTCAGGATATCCTACAGAAGTCCAATGACAAGTATAAGCAGTGCCATGATCAACATCGGGTGCCACATAAGTTTCAGGTGGGCAACAAAGTTTGGTTGCACTTGTAGAAAGAACGCCTTAAAGGACCCCATCGGAAGCTTTTCCCACTGTGTTATGGGCCACACACCATCACCAAGGACAGGGGGGATAATTACTTTGAGCTCAACATTCCTCCTTTCCTTGGCTTGAACCTAATGTTGAACGTGGATCTCCTTCGCCCTTATTTCCCACCATTATTGGACACCTCAGACGTAGCAGAACAACTGAAACCAACAGAGATCAACCATGACTACATACAAAAGGAATCCACTAATCATATTGAGGAAAAAAATATCAAGGTCACTCAACAACAAAGGATCCATCTTTATCGAGTCATCAAATAAGGGTAGCTCATGCACCAAGCTAAGTGGCTCACCCGGGGCCAAATTCAGCAAAAATTTCATCATCTGATGGGGGAACTCAATGAAATGGAGACCATTTATTAATAAGGAGGGAGGATTGATCCAGGTGGATATCGGTGGCCACCCACCTTTTCCATCTGGCTCAAAACAGGTTTCTGGCAATTTTGGCAATTTAATATTTTTAACATTTTTAACTTCTGGGGCCATTTTGAGGGCCTAAATGAAGGTTTTTCGGGATAGAGCTTCTCAAATATACCATAATTGAATATTTTAGGGGATTGAGCCTCCAAAATGAATCTCCTCGATGATACCTTTCCAACGTGCTATCATATTCCTAAAACAAAGATCGTATGCAAAAGTTACGACCCCGGGAAGTTGATGTACTAACTTACCTAAACGGGGCCCACATGAATTTTGGCGCTTCATCTCCTAGGGTTAGGTTTTTGGATGTCTAGGGTTTCTGGAATTCCTGTTTATTGTAAAAAAAAAATCAGAGCCTCATTGTAATGATATTCTTGTGAATGAGCGTAACCATCACATCTTTTCTCAGAGATAAGTCGCCACCATTCTGACAAGCTTGTTTCCATTACATTTTACAGTTTCAGCTTATTTCCTTATTGAATAGAAAACCAGTTTTATTGTATCTCTGTTATTTTGTATTAAGAACCTGTTAATAATATGTAGTCATTTCATTCTTCTCATAAAATCCGGATCATTTTTGGAGACTGCGTTGTGTTCGGCGTCTCTCTTGCACTTGTTGATACTTCTTATGAAATGCAAAGTATCTGTTGCAGATGACATCAACATACTCACAATGCCATAGATGAACACATAGTTGAGGATATTTTTTTTGTAAACATATGAGTAACATAATGTATGTATCTTTACCTTTGGCCTTGTCGGTCTGCTGATGTATGGGATGATTGACTGCTCATGGGCATGTCACTAGTCCAACTTTTTAGAATGCAAGCATGTGTAGTTCAACATCAGAAGGACTAAATGAGCATATTCATTGTATATTTTCCATTATTGTTCTTAATGACACATGCAGGGTTGAAGGAGATGGAATATCAAATACGATGTGAAGGGATACTCAAGAAACATGACAACCCGAGGGTCAAATTGTATGCCTCAAATTTTTTGACTGGAAAATTGTGTAACAGTAAATAGGGCGCAATGGCGGGGAAGCAAGGCCAATCTATATATCGTGAAACCTTCGAGGCCAAACACAAAATATTGAACCAGCCAGTCGGGCACCCGCAATTGACAAAGTGGGTAAGTATGGAATAAGGTAGAAGAAGGACCATAAATGTGAACCCATGAGTCCGCCAACCCGTGCACCAAGGCAATTTCAGAAAGACAACTAAGAAGAGAAATCAAAAACTAAAAGGGATAATAGAAAATGGAAAGCCCATTGTTGCCAAATAATTATTTTCTAGTCCAATATTATATGCCCCAACCTGTTTTGTATGTTTAATTTACTAGCACAATGGGTATACCTTTTCGAAGATTGCACAACATAACCCTCTATTGTTGCATATAATAAATCATCTTCCATTCCAATCAATCTATTTCTTCCAAGGTAGCAACACCGAGTATACAGTGGACATGAAGGCAAGTTAGTATGAAGAAGACATGTAAAAGAAAGAAATACATTTCTATTTATTTCAATGTAGCAACAAAGAAAATACGATTCAGATGAGAATAAGCAGAAATATATGTAGTATATACACATAGTAAAAAAGGTTCAAAGCAGTAGAACAAGTAGAACAAATACACAAACAATTAATGAAATACTAAACACTGGAGTATGAAATAACAATATAGGTATGCACCTCTGCAACTCGCCGTCTATATTCGCGCCAAAGAGTCCATCGTCCTCTCCAGCCACTTTGTTTTTTCAAATGCAGGAATGCAGGAAAAATACAATGGACACAGGAAGACATGTAATGAAGATAAGTTACTATGCAGGAAGGCAGAAAATATCTACATACAACAAACAAGGTGAACACATATACATACAATAACTGAAATACAAACAAGGGAATATGAAATAACAGTACAAGCATGTACTCTTGTATCTCGTCTTCCACTGTTGTACTTAAGACTACTTCATTTTATCAAGCAATTTTGTTTGTTTGAACGTGGGAACGCACAAAATACAATGATCATGAACAAAAGCCGGTATGCAACGGAGAACAAGTAATATGTACATACAGTAAATTAGACTCAACGAATAGAATAAAATATAGTAAGAAACATGAACCTTTTCTTTTCTCCATCCATGGTTGTAAATATATAAAGTTTTTCCCTGCCCAAAATATATTACAAGCCACAAAATATTAAGAACTTGCATGGACATAGCTAAATGATTTTGATTTTCTGTGGCAAAGTATCCAGATATGCTTCTAGACATGGAAATATAATTTTGTTGTATCTTTGGTGTACATATCTTATCTCAGGAAAAAGAAAAATTGTATCATGGTCACACTAGTCTATGTAAAGGATAAGGAAGTTGTATTGTGATATGGGAACATTTCACCATATATTGTTAATAAGTGCGTTTTTTCACATGTTTTATCTTAACAAAAAAAAACAGCGGACACTACAATTTCACATGTAGTTGTCCAATTATTTCTTATGCAACTTTTTTGTATCACGACAACACTGAAGTATCATCAAAATTTCATAGCATAGCAGGTGGGAACGAAACAGGAACTAGATCTCAGCCTCTCCAGACATGGAAAATAACACAACCATAAGTCAACTCGCACATGTAGGGTCTGAACACCATAAAGCACCCCCCCCAAAAAAAAGAAGAAGAAGAAAAAAAGAAAAGACAACTCCATCCACCGGTGCAGGACCCCAGCCCTACAAAGCCGAAGCAAACAAAGGAAAAAGGAAAGCACCAAACCATCGATAAAGAACGAACATGACCGACCGTAGAAACAGGTACCCAAGCTCATAAACGTGAGCCAAACAACAACAACCAGCATCCAACGAACTAGCGAACAAGCAACAACCACCGAACCAACGAACAACATATGTATCTCCTACAAATACCAAACTGCAATTGAAGTACAGAAGGAACCAGAAACATATGGCGAGCATGCCAGTGGTAATAAGAAAACATTCTTACTTGAAAACTACAAACACTGAACAATGAAAGAAGGAATAAAAATGAAAATATGACATCAAAACTTACTCCGAAACGATGAATGCTAGAAACATAGGTCGAATTGTGGGTGCACCAATTGGACCCTGCAAAGGAAAAAAAAAAAAAACCAGATAAAACTGTGAATGCAGAACCCCAACCTTGCAAAGTTTAACCAAAGAACAACAAGCAAAAACTGACAAACCAGCAAAGAAGAAGCACTCACCAAACCAATAAACAATGTATGTAGCTTCAACGATGACAAAATTGCATTCAAAGCCTAGAAGAAGTATGAAACATACAATGCCTATTGAAGTGGCAGTGAACAACAATATTGTCCAAATTCACTGCAACATTGTATGAAAAGTTTCAAGGAAAAATGTACTCTGAGAAGTTATTTAGGTAAACATTTAAGACTGCCAGACTATGTAAGGGATTCGTTGTATGCAAACATTTAAGATGGCAGGCATGTTTTAGGAACTCACACCATGTAAAAATTTAAGCTGTCAGGCTTATTCAAGCACTTCAAAAAAAGTGTCAATGATCTAAACCTTCGGTATGCAAACATTTCAATACAAATACAAACAAAGGAATAATAATAATAGGACAAATACATTAATAAAAAAAACAACAATAATAAAAAAATAGTGTCCATGCTTAGAACTTTCCATTTGTAAACATTTCAGTAAAATTGTAACAAAAATTAGAAAGGAATGACTAAGCTCAAAACTTTGGATATCTACACATTTAAACATTGGGAACAACGAAGCTGACAATAAGACCTCAAATATATATTCCAATGAGACAATGCCATCTAATTTATATATATATATATATATATATATATAATAATGTTCTTACTTCTATAGTACGAACAATACAGATGATGTGGAAATTTATAGTCAAAGGACATATTAATATGAAGTCAACGAATTATCGATTGCTATAGTCCCTATGCGCCTTCGACATGAACTAATAAGAATACTCAGCATCAACGTTTTTCCAAATGAGGGTTACCCACACTATTGGTTCAATTTTTCCTCTTCACCTATTGTTCACTTTTTCCTCTTTTCCAATTATGAAGGTTTCTTCCTTAATTATATATATTTGGTAAGTGTATTTTTTTAATTTTTTTATTAATATATATTAATAATATGTTTTTTTCAATCAAATAAAACTTTTAAGGAAATAATATTTAGAAAGTGTATTTTTTATGAATTTGTATTAACAATATGTTTTTTTCAATCAAATAAAAAATTTTAGTTAATAAATAAATTGAAGAAAGTTCTTTTTTCACATGTTTATGATTAGATATTTAACGTATATGGATAAAAAAAACAATATGGGAGATTCCTATTAAGAATTTGACTATGCCTCAATGTACAAGAACAAAATAAACAATTTGTAAGATAAGAGTCTTCGTAAGACTACTTCAAATTCTAGCCAAAACCACCTACCTCAACGTTGGCATAAAGATGTCAAATCTAGGATAAATCATTGGGAAATCATGGAACAAGTTACTCTTTGCAAAATAAAGATAATATTAAAATAATTATTACATCTAAAATTAAGGATAAATTATGTTGTGATAAATAAAATACTATAAGGAGGAGATTAATTTTTAAAATCAAACATATTTATCTATTCTATTTAGTACAAAGAAGAAAATCAGCATTACTAAAATAAGAACAAACTCCCATGAGCTACATAGTGTAATAGGGAATTGGACAATTCCTAAAACATCATAGGTCAAATGAATTTCTCAACTCCGTAACACTAAAATAGTTGAACATGAAAACCACTTTCTCTTAGAATATCATGCATACACCTATATTAAATAGTAATTTAAAATTATTTGTTGCTACAAAAATGTGATTTTTAGAGCCTAGTATGAGGGACATGTGTAATTATTTCAATGTTGAACATAGAGTTGACACAGAGTTGACATGAGAAATTTTAAATATTTCAATGTCCAGCTTAAGTAAAACATTTCAATATCAACTATTTATAATAATAATAATAATAATATATTTTAAGGTCACGGCCAAACAAAACACCAAATTTGTTATCCTATGGGTGACCTTAACCAATCACTAAGTCTAAATTGTCACCTATATTTGTATTATTCATTTAGGATATTAGTAATATATCCTCAAGTGATGACTAATGATTTAGTTAAGATTGCCTAGCACAAATCTCTCTATGAGGTGGCATCACCCATTGTACTATAAATATGTAACATTGGTGTGAATACATTAGAGTGTTGGATAGTATGTCTCTTCCGTCATGTTGTTTTTATTATGTATATTTTATCAATTAGTATCATATCTTATTTCTTTTATCAATTGGTATTAGAGCCATGGTGAAAAGAGGATGGAAATATTAGAGCCATGGTGAAGAAATGGTGATAACATCAGAGCCATGGTGAAAATTGTGAAGGAAGAGAAACTGTACTGAGTGCAATTTCATTTTGAGGACCGTATCGAGGACCGTATCGTGGACTATATCAAGGACTATATTGAGGACTGTAATGCAAACCAGATTGTATTAATATAATCTTCCTAACATTGGGTTTGCAGATGAGAATAGACCCATGATCTGGCGATCATTCTGGTTGACAGAGAATGAAGAAAAACTGCAGCACTCAATAATCCAATGAAGAAAATATGCAACATTGGAATTACACACAATCCAAGGAGAAGACATTACTAAAGGGGAAATTCCCTGATTTTGGAGTCCCTGCTGGTAAAAAATATATTTCTCTTTCAATATTTATCAGTTTTTCACGATTTTAGTTGCGTTGGAAACAAGATTCCAAGATGCACCAAAGGTTTTTTTTGTCTCAATATTCATCTATGTTTTAAAGATATTCATGCCATAAGAAATGGATTTTGTCCAATTGCGGAATATGCAGCCTTTAAAATGTAGATTTCAGCCTCCATACAAAGAAAAATTAAGCATATAGCATAGCATTGGAAATGTTCTTTAGAGATATATCAAATCCCTCTCATTATTGATTGAACAAATAAATGTTTAAAGATAAAAAAAAATGTTTGACCAAATTCACTTCAAAATGGAAAATGAACACTGAAAATGAAAAATTATTTTTTCTCTAAACAAAAGTTTTTTTTTTCTGCAATAGAGGTTGAAAATGGAAGGCATAGGGTACTACCCAAATGGGTATATTCAAATTTTTCAATTGATTTTTTTGATGAGATTTTATTCACAATTTTTTTGATAGTTTTCACAAGCAACAACACTTGTGCACCCATAGAATCGAACCTTCAGTCATTTTCTCACGGATTGACCTCAACCTGCATCATCTACTCTCAACTCGCCTTAATATGAACATAACCATCTTCAACATCGATTATAACTCATATCTATCGACTCAACACTCTTCAAATTGGATGTGTAAAGAAAGGGGATCCACTGTCAAAGTGAGAGGAGGATATGATTGTTGTTTCTGTCTTGAAGGATTCCTAGTCCGATCTGTTACCAAATATTTTCAGAGAGCTCGCAATATTGCCGCTTAGATCCCCAGTTTATCAGATTGAGTAATTCCCCAGACATCCTCTGTATGATTGTAAAATTTGTTGTGGGTTTTCTTCTTCTAATCTGAAAATGTAGAGGGAAAACCTACATGCACGGGAAATTCACTGGAATTTGAGAGACGATATGGACCTAAATCCACTCCCATTGCTTTGATTCACTTTGCAAAATGATGATATGAGAAAGTGGTTAAACGTGCAGAGAAAATCAAGCAATTATAGGGTGAAGAATGACAGAATGTTTGGCACTTAACAATCTAGACGTCACATCTTCCAGCTGGAGAGAAACAGATCTACTCAACGTTTTTTTTTCATAAATTCGCTCAACAATTCATTCAATGATTTCTCAACTAAGACCATGATTTTATCATCAAATATCCTGCATGATTTTATCTCGTTCTCTCTATAGATGTTCTCATGCATGATATTCACATCTGAATGATTTCCTCATTTTTTGAAGCCCCTTCTATGTGTTTTTGGTGGACGTTTTTTTCAACTAATATTAAATTATCAAAATCGTTGCAAAAATTTGTGTTCATATCGAGGACCAGATTGAGGATCGGATGAAGGACCGGATTGAGGACTAAATGAAGGTTCAGATAAAGGACCGGATGAAGGACCAGATGAAGGACCAGATGAAGGACCATAAATTTTTTAACATAAAGATGCAAAGGTGAGTAAATGTAAGATTTTTTTCTCATTAGTAAATGAGAGTGAGAATGAGTGAGAGATTTTCATTATTTCTTTATGAATTAGGAAATTTTTTTAGTGACGAATTGAGGTTGTAACAAACTCATTTTTTTAGAAGACATTTATTGTTTTCTTAAGTCTTTGAGAGCATAAGATAAATATTATGAATTGAAAGCCTTGTTAAAGCATGGTGAAGGAGAAAGTACATTGTAGCCTTCCCATTGTATGTGATCTCATAAGAGAGATACATATAATAAAATTGAAGTCTTTTTCTCCATATCCTAGATATGCCCGAAATTAAATAAGGGGATCTTAGGTACACCTTGCATAGTGTGTTATGTTGAAATTTTCATGGAGGTTTATATTGTTTATTGTCTAGTTTTGACATAAACAAACTTACAATTTTAGCATTTAATGCAAAACACACAAGATCAAGCACAATCATGCATTCAAGAAAAATTAATTCAAATCAAGGATCGATAAAGAATACTAAAATGAGAAAGTAAAGCTCGTAATCAAAGGAGAACTAGACTCAAAAGCATCAACAAAACATTCAAATTTGAAGAGTAATTCAACTTTAGAATCAGGATTCATTGTAACATGCAAATAGTCCTTTTGTAATTTTACTTGTATTTTTGAAATCAAGTTGAGTTAAATTGAATTTCTTTGTAATTGGGTGCATTCTTGGTTGAGCTTGACACCCAAAAGTATATTTTCATTTTGAGTAGAAATTGACAAGGTTGAGTAGTTTAACTCAAAATCATTGTAAACATCAAATTTTTGGGTGCATTTTTGGTAGTATCTGACACCCTCAAATTCTTGGAAGAAAGCAAGAAAATTTCAAGTGAGCATGAAACAAAATCAAGCGAGCGTGAAGTTCAAGAAAGCGATTCAAGAGAGTGAGTTGCAAAAAATACTTCTTTTGTCGAGTCAAATTGTAATCAGGATCTACCTGCAGAAGGAGACCTCATTTAGTGTTTTTAAATGGCTCAAAATATAGAATTATTAGAGTTATTGAACACTCTAATAAACACCACTAAAGACAACACAATGATATTAAACAAAGAAACTCTTCAATCAATGCTAACTTGTTTGAAAGTGATGCAAGCTAAAGTTAGACTTCTTGAATCTCTATCCCAACTATTGAATGATGAAATCATGGATCTCAAAAATCAACATCTAGTGAATTGTTCTGAACCAGGTTTTGTTCAGAAAAACCCTCTCTATAATGATGATGATGATCAATAATCAGTAAAGGAGCAACTCAGTAAGACAACTCCATATGTAGACGAATATGAATCTATTCATGAATCTACATTTCAATAGTTTTCTTTTTACTTCAATGAAGAAAACCTTTCAATGATGCAACAACTTATAGTAAATCCACTTCCATGGTTTTCAAAGCAACAAGTTTAGAATACACTTTCCAAGCCCATCATCAGACCTTGGGAAGAAATCATTTACAATAAGAATATAATAGGACTTGGATATGACAAGTAGGTTACCTTTCATATTCTCGATTATTCCAGACCAATCAAGTTCCAAAGTGTTGGATTCGTTCAAGAAAATTCATTTTCACCTGTTCAAGTTCAGCATCATAATGCGACATGCCAACATTGCAGTCGAGTTGGTCACAAGGAGAATCAATGTTTTGATCTCCATCCTTGCTAGCATTGCGACAAGCATAACCATTCTTCAGACATATGTTCAACACTGAAGAAACCTAAAATATTGAATATTCACTATGAGTGGATTGATCCATGGCAGTGGTCATCAACAACCAATCAATAATATAAGTCTTACCAAAGAGTTCAATCTCGAGAAAAGACCAATATTGTAGCACATACCATTTTTGTACCTCACATAAGTGGTCCCCTTATGGCGTATATTTAGAGCATGGCCCTCACGGTATGAGATAACATGTGGTTGTTTTCGAATTCCCACTTTGTGTTGCACTCAAATGGAGCAAGTATGGTACTCTCTTGAGAATTAAAGGAGGGAGTACAATGATGAAACTTTCATGCACCTTAAGGGGGGGAGTTCAAAATTCCAGTTATGATGGTCAATGAAACCACTTGTGGTATCTCCTTTCAGATGACAAAAGGGGGAATTGGTGATGGAATTGAAGATGGTTGCAAGAAACAAAATTTT
>ML785092.1:358874-382499 GCA_009831015.1 Picea engelmannii | reverse complement strand
AATTTTAACATCAAGTTTTCAAGTTAGAAATAGATCTTATAATATCCCCATAATTCAATTAACATTACCCATTCATAGAATTATCATTTACATAATAGATTGCATCATATCCAACATTATTCAAATACATTTAAACATTCATAGGATTCACATTCACATAGTATATCGCATCATATCCTTTATCATCAATAACATTTAAACATTCATAGAATTTATATTCACATAGTAGAGCACATCATATCCATCATCATCAATAACATTTAAACATTCATAAAATTTACATTCTCACAATATATCGCATCATATCCATCATTATTCAAATACATTTAAACATTCATAAAGGTTCATACGTCTTAAAAGTTCAAGTGTATCATTTAACAGTTTCACTATGAATAGAAAATAAAGGTGTTTAGACGTTAGGTAATCCTAGTTGTCTAACTCAAAAGGTGGCATTACATACTCCCAACCTTCGAGAACATATTCTCAATGTGGTAAAAAAAGTGAGGGATAATCTTGTCGTAACGTATTGGCATCCTCCCAAGTAGCAGATACTGGTCTAAACTTATCCCACTAGACCTTAACTTGGTCTACCAGACGGTTCCTTAGCTATCAGACTTTATGGTCCAATATGCATAACAGTTCTACCGTGAGGGTTCGCACGTTCGATACTTGCAATTACTTCCAATTTAGTTTATGTGATTCATCAACAACATAATGATGTAGAACAGATACATGAAAAACATTATGAGTTTTATGCAAGTGGGGTGGCAGTACGAGACGATAGGAAACGGGTCCAATTTTTTCTTGGATATTGAATGGTCCTATAAATCGAGGTGACAAATTTGTCCCCTTTCCGAACCATATGGTACTCTTATTAGGCCTGATACGAATGAAAACCTGATCTCCCACTTTATAAGTTTGGTTAGTCCTATGTGCATCAACATAACTTTTATGTCTATCCTGTGCTTCCTTTAGTCTCTGCCTTATCTGAATCACCTATTCCTCCATCTCTTGAATCAATTCTGGCCCAACTGTCACTCGGTCTTCCAACCTTTCCCAACTCAATGGTGTTCTTCATGGCCTTCCATACAAAGCTTCATAGTGTGGCATTCTGATGGATCTATGAAAACTGTTATTGTAGGCGAACTCTACCAAAGGTAGGTACTTCTCCCAATGGGTTTGATTATCCATAACATACATCCTAAGAATGTATTCGATGACTTGATTTACTCTCTGAGTTTTCTCATCTATTTTAGGATGATAAGTTGTGCTTAAGTTCAATTGAGTCCCCAACATTGATTGCAAACTTGTCCAAAACCTGGAAGTGAATCTAGAGTCCCTATCAGAAATGATCTTCTTAGGTATCATGTGCAAACGGATTACCTCACTTACAAACATGCGTGCCACATTAGTGACATCGTAAGTGTCTCTAACCGGAATAAAATGAGCACTCGTGGTTAACTTATCAAGTATCACAATAATGGAATTATGTCTAAGAGATGTGAGCGACAACCCCACAACAAAATCCATGGAAATGACTTCCCACTTGGACATAGGAACATCATGTGGTTGTAGGAGACATATCGGGTGATGGTGGTCGGCTTTCACTTGTTGACACTCTAGTCACTTTGCAACGAAATGGACTACATCGCGCTTCATGCCTACCCATAAGAAGAGATTCCTCATGTCTGCGTACATCTTCTTCACACCTGGATGCGCACAATAAAGTTCTCTATGGGATTCTTTTAGTATGATGCTTCGAATATCCCCACTTCTGGGGATGTACATCCTTCCTTGATATCTTAATAGTCCGTCAACTTATAGACTATATCCTTCATACTTTGGATCTAATTTCCTTCCATTCTAGAGGTTTGAGGTAACCTTTAAATACCAACTATCTCCAAGGAGTTTCATCAACACACGTTCCCTTAGATTGATTTTTAAGGGTACCAAGGAGAAGACACGTGGCCTCCTACTCAAGGCATCTGCGACCACATTCTCTTTTCCCTTGATATATGAAATACCAAAATCATACTCGCTCATAAACTCACTCCATTTCCTTTTCCTGACATTCAGATCCCTTTAAGAGAAGAGATATCTTAAACTTTGATGGTCCATTTTGAGCTCAAAGTTTCATCCTACTAGATAGTGCCTCCAAAGTTTCAGAGCTAGCATTATAGCTGCCAACTCTAAATCATGAGTAGCATAAAGTTCTTCGTGTTTCTTAAACTTCCTTGATGCATAAGTTATCACTCCTCCATCCTGCATTAGCACGGCCCCCAACCCTTGCTTTGAGGCATCCGTGCAGACAGTGAAGTCCTTTTCCATATCCATCACTTGTAGAATTGGCCCACTAGTTAGTAACCTTTTAAGATCAATGAATGTACTATCACATTCTTCTGTCCATTCATACCTGACCCCCTTGCACTGCAAAGTGGTGATGGGTTTCGCTACTTTAGAGAGCCCTTCCAAAAATATCCTATAATAACCTTCTAGCCCCATGAAGCTTCTTACCTCATGAGAATTTTTCGGCACTGGCCACTCCATAATGGCCTTTACCTTTTCTGGGTCCACAAAGATTCCTTCATCGGAAATGATATGCCCTAAATAGTGAATTTCTTTCTAGAAGAAGGAACATTTTGACAACTTCCCATACAATCTGTTCTCTCTAAGGTAGGACAACACCACTCGAAAGTGTTCCTCATGCTCTCTTTCATTCTTGGAATAGATGAGGATATCATATAGAAATACTTGTACAAAGCGGTCCAAGTACTTCCAGAATACACCATTCATGAGGCTGATGAATACCACTTTCGCATTCGTCAATCTGAAAGGTACTACAATGAACTCGTAATGCCCAAACCAAGTTCAAAAGCCAGTTTTAAAAATATTACCTTCCTTAATCCTTAACTGGTGATACCCTGATTACAAATCAATCTTTGAGAATACCGTTGCTCCTTTCATCTGATCGAAGAGATCATCTATTCGTGGCATTGGGTACTTATTTTTCTCTGTAGCATGGTTCAAGTCCCTGTAATCTATGCACAGTCGTAAGGAACCATCCTTCTTCTTCACAAAGATTACTGGTGCACCCCAAGGTGAGACACTAGGCCTTATTAGCCCTAAGTCAAGTAGCTCTTTCAGCTGCATTTGTTGCTCACAATTTTCTAGTATTGTCATCCTATACAGAGTTTTGGAAATTGGTTTTGCACCAGGTTTTAGCTTAATAGTGAAATCAAGCTCCCTCTCAGGAGGTAACCCCGGTAATTCATTTGGAAAAACATCTTTAAACTCTAACAATACTGGGTATTGATCCAAGGAGGGTCCCTTCCTTTCATTCACTGCTTCCAAAACATACATTCGACACCCTTGCCTCATGCACCGCTTAACCTTCATAGTTGAGATAAAGCGTAGAGACACCCGTCTTCATACACTGTGGATCTCTACCGGCCTTCCTTCATCATCAACACAAAAAACCCTTTTTGCGAAACAATCTACCATAGCTCGATGTGCTTCTAACCATTCCATTCCAATGATTAGATCATACGTCTCGAGAGCCATGAAGTATACCTTCAACCTGGTAGGACACACTCCCAGGTCTACCAGAAAATTATTAACGCCAGGTCCTGCTGCTTGTTTTTCCCCTGAAGCCATCTCGACTTGTTTAAATTTGTTGTGCTCGTAGGCTACCAACCCACTCTTTTCTAATGCAGATGGTGAAATGAAATTATTTGTAGCACCAGAATCAAATAAAATTTTAACATTGACATGATTTAGCGTACCTGATGATTCCACCACCAGGGATTGATGTTCTCCCTGGCGATTATTAACGGTTTCATAAATCTGGTGGATGCCACTTGCTCTTCCCATCAGGGCCTTTCCTTCTCTATGCACAAATCCTAATTGTAACTTTGGGTAGTAACCCTGGTAATGGGGTCCTCCACACCCGCAACACATAACACAAGATGGAACTTGCACACTTCTCTGTGACTGTCTCTGAAATGAGATCCTTCCCCTGGAACCGCTGCCCCTACTAGCTGCTCCCTGAGATGGTCGTTGACCTACCTGCATTGTTGGTGATGAACGGGAAGCTGCACTCGCTGCCATTAAATTTCCTGTGGTGACTGTCCTTGGTGCGACTCTATTACCATATGGAGGTGGCCTAGAGATCCCTCCCCTTGAGAATGTCCTAGAGGCCTTCTCCTTGAATCCAGGGCGATGTGGAAAGGTCGACCTCATACCTCCATTTAATTTCATATGGTCCTCAACATAACATGCATTTTCGATTGCTTTCTCTACTGAAGATGGTTTCCACATCTACACCATGGCCCTTATCTTATGGTTTAACCCATAGACAAAGTGTTATGCCTGTCGTTGGTCATTATCCATGTATGAAACATACTTCACCAACTCCATGAACCTGATATCGTATTCTTCTATGGTCCTGTTTCCCTATACTAGAGCATGAAATGATCCCACCTGTTGTTCCTCATAGTAAGATGGTAGATATTTCCTTTGAAACCTTTCCTCAAAGAGTTCCCAAGAGACGGTGTCTGGGGTAAGGTGCAACTGCCTCTCCATGTTTCCCCACCAATCCAAGGCACTGTCTCTCAACTGAAAAATCGTTATCTTTTCCTTTGATGTGGACGCATAGTCTCTTAAGGAGAAACACCTTGTCATGCCTTCCAACCATGCCTCTGGACGTTCATCGGCATGACCCTCGACAAACTCTGGAAGTTTGATCTTCTGCAGTTCTCCAGTGATGTCTTCGGGTGGAGGCCCTCCTCCTGAATCCCTTGATTCTTCAGGATTACCCACTCCAGATGGTGGGGGCTCCACTTCGATCCCTAGTGGCTGACGCCCCTTTAAATTCTCATTTATGTCCTCCAAAGAGCGTAGAATGAGAGCTAATTCAAGTGATGGTGGGGGCGGCATTAGTGGTCCCTGCGACGATGCCCCTCAGCCTCGATTTCCTCGAGTCCTGACCATCATGTATAATTGAATCTACATCGACCAAAATTTTGTGAGGGTGAGTCTAGGACAATTCACATTTGTGTAACTTAAACTCGAAAATAGGGTTAGGCATAAGTTGTTTTTACTTGTCTGTAAACAGACGTTACTCTCTTTAGGGGAAGTGGCTAGGTCAGGTTTTTAAGCATCTAAGCTCGATGTCTTTGCCTAAAAGAACTACTGACTCCCTCGCCTGGTAGCTATACTAGCACTGCACCATATTCGCCATAGTGCATCAAATCCCTTATATAGTGCTTTATATCATACCTCCTATTATACCCTAACTATTCCCCACAACATGCGTCAAACTCCCACTACTCTACAAGGACCTTTAACCTTTATAAATATAAATAACCCTATTATAAATATAAGTAACCTTTAAGCTCTATGTGTGGTGCATTGGTGTTTGGTCATTCCCCAAAGCGCTTGGACTTGGTGGTGGTCGTGGGTTCAAAACCCATGGACCTCTAAAATTTATACTTAACCCTATTACATTCATTAATCACATGATTAATGACATAGGTTTCAAACCTACTATTAACATGATAAATTTATAATGTTCATTTACTTAATTATTAATTTAACCTTATCATTTTTTATTAAGTTATAATTCTTAAATACTACTTTATTCAATTTCTTTTAATAATTAATTCATTTATATATATAAATATATTAATTTATTTAATTCTTTATTCATTTATTTATATAAATATACCATATATATATATTTTATTTTTTAAAATAATTAAAATCTTAAACCTAAATTTAATCGTATAAAATTAAAAGAAATAATAATAATAAAATATTTAAAATAACATTAAAATATAATTCAAATATAAAAAATAAATAAAAATTTAATAATATATATATTTTTTTAAATAAAGTCGGGCATCATGGGTGCATGAGCCCCATGTGCCCCACCCTCACTTCCTCCATCACCTTCCTTATCTAAACCCTACACACACCCTTATGACTCTGTATCCCCAAGACCTAAACTATCCCCAAACCCTAAATGCTCCATCATTTGCCACCATTCTCAATATGCAAGTGCGACCTAAGCTTCTCCCACTCTGCAACTACGACAGAGTTATGGTAATGGCCACAGGCTCCTCCCTTTATGGCTTTGGCCCTGGAAGCTTAGTTTTATCTCATTTAACGTGTTGAGTTTGGTGCAGGTGCACTTGGATCTGCTGGTTTATCGATTGGTTTATTGCAGGCTCCTCTCTTGTGGCTTGGCAACGGCTTGCAGGCTGCACTATGCCCTCATGGGATCCTCCTTTGATTTACCGAAATCTTGTCGTCCTCTGAAGCCTGCTTTTCCAGCCTCCTCTTCGGTGGCTTGGTGCTTGATCGCTTGGCTTTGGTGCTTTGTGTATGACTTGTGGTAGGTGCTTACTCGTGGATTTGGCGGGAACACTTGTATCTCGATGCTGATGGACTGTGATTTTGCAAAACGGTGGTGGTCGCTGGATTTTTAAAATCCATTGAGTAGTTGCCCTTCGTGGCTTGGGTCCTGGTTTGCCCGAGCTTTGGCTGTGCGTGGGCTCTTTCCTTGACGCGTTGTGCACTGGTTTTTGTTTTTGGTGGGATTCTTCCTCATTGCTTGGTTCTTGGTCTTTGGGCACATGCTTGGTGTTGTTTTCTCATTTTTGGAGGGAAAATGGAGGTGCCTTGACAATCTCCAGGTCTCTGATCCGAGGGCTTGACAGGACACTAGATCAATGGGGTTACTCATGTATTCATTTAATGAATATACCATTTGAGGCCCTGCCAAATTGCCAGGCTCTCCATGCCTTTATGCGTTCTCTATTTAAGGTAGATTCCTGTATAATTTAATTTTACGCAGTTTGTATTTTAAGGTAGATGCCTGTATAATGACTATGGACAAATTTAGAGGCCCTACTACTTGGTATGGTTGTTATTCTTGAAGAGGATGACGAACAGTTATAGAATAAAATTCTATTAAATTATCATGTAATCTAAATATAAAATGACGTCAAATTAATCTCGAAACAACTTTAAAATTGTCTTTATTTGTTTTTTTTTTGTTGGTCGGATGATTCATTTCCAGAATAAATTATTATCTCAATGCTCAATTCAATCTCTTCAATGATCTGTTTTCTCCATGTGGTTTTCCCAGCCCTCTTTTGGTGCAGTCCACTAATGGAATCCTTGGACCCAAAACCCCCACCTAGGTGGGCATGTACAAAAGCCAATGTCATGGGTTCGATTCTCAACAAGTACCCGTTTCGTCCCTACAGGTTTTCATCCTCCTTATCATGCAGGTGAATTATGCAACAACTGCGCTCAATGGCGACCATTGTCTATAGCGAAAATTCAAGATGAACGGAGCGCAGCCTACTGCGTAAGTTGCTCATGTTTGGCTGGTCAGGTGTTCGAACCCTTGGCCAACTAGAGATGCCACAGGTCGGGAAACAGTGGCTAAGATGTATTGAATCCATGAACATGACTTGTTGCATTATGTTCCTTGCAGGGCTAGTATTTTCAACCTTTAGTATCGTGTAGAATGAGCCCTTATTGTTGGATGGTAAAAAGTAACTGAAAGATTGAGATTTCAAAATTATCATTATCTGACACTGATGTCCATATTTTATGTCTAGATGAACCGATGTTCTACAGTATTTTCTTCGCTCAATTTAGTTAAGCTAGGAAGCAACTCTGTTTAAGGTGATTTAAACAAGAGACTACAACCAACTTTTAGAAGAGTTTTATTTAAGAGCCGACAAATTATTAATGTTCTATGCAATGCATAAGATTTAATCCCAGTCTTCCCAAGACCTTGGAAGTGGTTCAGGTTTTCTTTCTTAACATTATTGTTCTATGATTGTTGTTGTGTTTTCATTATCCATGTCCGTGTCCCAAAATTTCAAAGGAAACTGAAATGAAAAAGGAGAATTTGTAAAACAGTGGGAATTAATGATTCGGGTTTGCAAGTAATTTTGTCGGAATTGGTGACTAGGGGTGAGGACAATGTGAAATCTAGAACCAGTCCTGCTTCTAGCTATGGCCTTACAGAGTCCCCTATTACAAATAGTTTGTATTAGTTTGTGGGAATGGTGGGTTGGTCCTGCATATACGAACTCCCCCTCATCGAGATGCTTTTTATTATTGTAACAACTCAAATTGGATCGCAGATGAAGGGATTGTAGACCATGTTGGCATAAAGACAAAATCCCAGTGCTGTGGGTGGTGAAGCCCAGGTTTCAGTTTTGAAACTGGGCTCTGACACCATGTGTAATGCCTCTTCATACAGAGCCTTATAAAACATAAATTTAATTATAAAACATAAATTAAATTAAAGAAATGATATCCTAACATCTTCACAATTTTATAACCAGCATATAACCATTCATCTTAATTAAATTTTGTGAGAAGATCATAATAAATTATATAACACAGCAGAAAAATGAAAATACATACCTCTAACTGATGCTATCATTGTTCTGCAACTCTGCCTGATGCTCTTCTTGATGCACTGCCCAAAACTATCTAACCACCCAACCAGCTAGGAACAAAGCCTCTCCGACTCCCTAGCTCCAGGATTCCGTAAGGATTCCTGCCCACTCAGCCCAAAACTCCCAGCAACAGGTGCCCCCTGTCTGGGTCCTACAACAGCCAAAAACTCTAGCAAAACTAGTAATACAATCTTCCTATCTCCCCCCAAATCAAAATCCCCAATACTGTCTCCTAATATGAAAATAATTCTCCCTCCAAAAGAAGGTCCCCTTCTCCTGAGTGTTTTTCCCTCTCACAACCCCCTTCCCCATTCACCGCCTCTTCCTTTCATTAAGACTCACCCACCTTATTTCTTCATTCAATGCCAACCACCTTATCCCTCCATTCAATGCCAACCACCTTATCCCCTTCTCCTTAATGGTTCCATCCTTCGATATGTCAAGTTTTCTTTTAATAAATTAAAATTTATTAAACTTAAATTCATTACCCAAATATTAATGAGTTAATTAATTAATTAATCAATTAATTAATCAATTAATCAATTAATTAATCAATTAATTAATTAATTAATCAATTAATTAATCAATTAATTAATATACATTAAACAATTAATAATTTAAGACAATTAATTAATTAATTAATTAATTAAACTTAATATACTTTAAACAATTATTTAACTATGACAATTAATTATTTAACTAGGGTTGTTACAAAGAAAAGCAAACATTATATAGGTCAATGATTGGGATCCTACTATATGTGACAACATCAAGGCCATACATTATGCAAGTAGTAAAATTGGTTCGATGATTTCAAGTTGCACCAAAATAAACTCATGTGAAAGCAGTGAAAAGGATATTCAAATATCTAAAGGACACCTTGAACTTCATCTTATGATACTCAAGAGGTAAATATTTTACTCTAACAACATATCCAGATGCAGGTTTGGAATGCAATGTTGATGATATAAAAAATACAAGTGGAAGAGCATTATTTTTAGGAAACATTCTAGTGCCTTTGTTGAGTAAGAAACAATCTTCAATCTCTCTATCCGCAATAGAAGGCAAGTATATTGTTGCAGGAACATGTTGCACACAAGTTCTCTAGATGAAAAAAACACTACATGATATCAAGGTAGAATATGATCAAGAAATCTCAATAATTTGTGCCAACACAAGTGAATTCAACATTTCAAACAATCCTGGTATGGATTCAAAGACGAAGCATATTCCTATCAAGTACCATTTCCTAAGAGAACTTGTAGTTGAACTAAGTGTCATGTTGGAATACATTTCTACCAAGGAGCAAGTTGCATATATTTTGACCAAACCCCTTCCAAGAGAAATATTTTAATATCTCACATATAAGTTGGGAGTGATATCCCTCTCATCTCATCATTAAAGAAGCACCATTAAGGGGGGAGCATACCTTTACCGTTGATGTCAAAGAGGGGGGAATATAGATAGGGGGGAGTTGCAGACAAAGGGAGGACAATTACAGATAGGAGGAGAGTTGGATACAAGGAATAATTCTTTCTATTTATGGAAGATTGTGTGTTTTTTAGTACAAGGTTGTCATCAATGACAAAGGTAGAGATTGTTGAATAAATTATTTTCATTGATGTCAAAGGTAAGTAAGCATTCACATATAAATATTCAAAAGAAATGCGAATTTAATAAATACAAAAGTAGAAGTGAATTAGAAATGAATTTATGTATGAGTGGAGTAAACATGAAAGTGGATTAGAAATGAAGTTGGGTAAAAGTGGAGTGAACATGAAAGTAAATTAAAAAATGTAAAAGTGAAAGTGGAGTAAAAGTGCACATGGTATTTTCACATGGTTTTAAAACCCATGATGGTATTTTACCCATGGTGTGTTGAAAAAAAATAAAAAATGGGGAAATCAATTACTTATTTAATAAAAGTCTAGTGTTTATTCAAATGAACATGACTTTTCATGTAGAGCTAATTCTAAAGTATGAAATAAGAATAGGATTGTTAGAAATCATGTGGGTGTGAGTAAATGTGTGATATTTTTATGCATATCATTTGAAGAGTGTTGATTGAATATCATTCAAGGAGTGACGATTAAATATGCGAATATCAAATCTGGTGTTCTAGTAAATAGATCTGGAATTCTAGTAAGAAAAACTTGTAAATGAAGATATAAGACAGAATTAGAAGAAAACGCAAGAAGATCCGATGAAGGAACCGAGCGTCGAATAGATCTGACGAAAGCACAAGGAGTGAGCACCAAGAAGATCCAACAAAAGGAGTGGTTGTCAAGTTGATTTGGTAAAAGCATAAGTAGCCAGTGCAAAGCAGATCTAGTAAAAACAAAAGTAACAAGTGCAAAGATACGGTGAAAGCAAAAGTAATAAACGCATAGCAGATTTGGTGAAGATAGAAGTATGAAGTAGACCAATGAAGGAACTACAAATGAAGCACTTGGTAAACTTGTAAATAGATTGATGCCTACATAACAAACAACTATGGAGATTGATGTGTCAAGTAGGTTGGTTCCTACATCAACTTTTAATAAAACATATGGTTTAGTAGATTTAGTAAAACTTTTAGAGTACATCAATTAAAAATTAAAAATGGTAACAATTACTCGATAAACTTTTATTAGGTTTGCTTACCTAGGTTGACGAATGGGTTCCCCGATAAAATGTGACTTCCTTAAGAAGATTTGACTTGGAATGACAATCGATAACAAATTGTTCTTCAAAAATATTGAAAAGTCCATTCCTTCTTTCAATACAACCGTCTACTCATTCCCGATAAAATGTGACTTCCTTAATAAGATTTGACTTGGAATGACAATCGATAACAAATTGTTTTTCAAAAATATCGAAAAGTCCATTCCTTCTTTCAATACAACCGTCTACTGGTCCATTCTTAATGTAAATACACGTACACAGCCCCTAGTTTTCTTTTCTGTTGCTCCCAAAACCACCAAACACTTCTCTCTCGTGGCCGTGAGAATGTTTTGAACAATCCTAGATTTTATGCGGTCGAGTAGCCCTGCAACTGCATCGCCTGAAYCCAGATTCMATTATAAAATTAACTTTGGATTTGCTGCCGGTGCACGGATTACTGTTAAAACAACCAAGCAACGATAGTAGGGAAAGTTACAGATCTAGCAGGTGTTCCTGTCTCTTAAAAAGATTAAGAACATTGGAAGACAGATCCTCCTTACGTAGTCGAAATGAGCAGTAGTAATGTATTGCAGATGGTTTACGAGCTTTGCAAGGAAACTTTCCCTCCCRGAGGAGCTCATGAACTTGTACCTTCACCGGAGGCCATTCATAGATTAACGTCTCTTCTGGGTAACTCCTCCATTTAATCGCCCTTTTGTCTTTTGTATATATTTATCATATCAGAATTGAGCGTGCAGGTGTATCAATAATCAATGTTCACCGTCTCAAACTCTTCTCCTTGATAGAAGACAAGTCATGTGGTCTTCGATTCTAGTTATAGTTGGGCATAATAGATCGAGAATGAAGATGGATTTATAAGTCTGGGAAAATCCTCTAATTTATTGTGATGCTCGTTTGGCAGTCGTTTTGGAATATCTACATATATGTAGATCCAGTAAAGATAAACGTTTTAAAGGTTCTACGTATCAATTATATATTTATGTTGGTATATGTTTTTAAGAATCGATTATACATTTATACTGGTATATGTTTTTAAGATGTTTGTTATTCATTTAGTAAACATATGTTTGGGGGCATAATTTTACAATGTTTTATTTAAAGTTTATATTAATTCATCTATTCAATTTTTTTTTAGATCTATGGGAATCCATAATTGGTTGGGATTATCAGGTTCAGCTTCAAATTTTATTGGTTGTCACTATAAACTCTAGGTTAGTGTCAACAGTCTTGGATTTTCCTGGATTATCTGGGTGAGGTCTAGGTTCAAATCCTATTGGCTACTACTATAAACTCTAGGGTAGTGTCAACAGAAACCCTAGGCTAGTGCTAATAGCCTTAGACTTCTTGGGATTACCTTGATGAGGTTCAATATGACTGGTTGCCACTATAAACCCTAGACTAATGCCAACAGCCCTAGACGTCTAGCCTAGCACTAACCTTAGGCTACTGCCAACATCTAGCAAGCCACCACCTAGTATGAAATTTATGACTTAGCAACCACCCAAACTTATGACTTAGATAAGACTAAGACATCTCGCCTATCCTTCTAGACTTATCACAAGGGGCCAAAGTCTCATTTTGGATTTGAACCAAGGTGAGGAGATTGCAAACACTACTTCCCAACCATCTCATCAAACCACCTCAACCTCAATCTTATACATGTTTTTTAGTTTTTCTAAGAAGTGATCCACCTTTAGGCCAAATTTCCTCCTAGATCAAGATCAAGTGTCTTTCTCCATCCTTCAGACCATAGGGATGTGTCATTTGGGTTTTCAATCAAATTATGTGTACATATGTCAATTACTTGTAGGTGTTGTATGATTTCATGAGGGAAGAATATGTCTCTACCATGCCCCATTATTGCATCTACCCCCACTCTTACTTGTGATCTATCCCCCACTCTCCATCTCAAAAAAGGGGCTATTACTCGAAAGTTTAGTGTCATTTATACATTAACTATACTCTTCCATTCATTTGTAATCTATTCCAAGAGAGTCAGAGGAGCAATGCATTTATGTGAGCTGCTAGTGAGCCACCTCTAGCACCAAATATAGATCCTTTCTTCAATTTTAGATAACATCCAATACGAATTTACATTTGCATAGAAATTTCACTTAAGTGTAAAACATATATATTTAACTCCTTGTTTAAGTGTTAAAAAGGAAAACAACCTCTAATACCCAAATCTTGAATACCCTCGAAGACAATTGTATAAACTTTAGTTTATTTCCATGCCTATATCCTTGTTTTAAAGATGCACAATATTCTTGGAACATTGAACCTCCCTTTCTGATCCAAAATAGAATAGTAGAACATCATCTATAAACAATAAGTGTGTGAGTGCCTCATCTCTTAGCTTCACTAATGGTTCTACTTAGTCCCTCTACTACCAAAAGAAAGAGATAGGGTGAGACAGTCTAATCTCCCTTGAATACTTAAAGAAATTTGATGTTGATCCATTAATCAAAATTGCAATGGATATAGTATTAACACATCCCATATTCCACTTGAACAAAGGAAGTGAGAACCCTATGTATAAAATATCCCAATCTGTAAAATCTATCAAGCCTTTCTGAACAAAATACCCCAATCTATTATTGTTTCAAGTTGGCTTGAACTTAATAGCCTCAATGTCCACAACACCTTATTAAAAAAGTTATGAAAGAATCTAGCTAATCTATCCAATGTAGTGGCTCCTCATAACTCCATGCTATTCATAATGAGATTTAAATCCCCTTATCAACTTTAAAACACTCAAAACAAAACAATTTCTCCAAGATTGTGATTCCGACCATTAATCGAATCCCCACTCCCTCAAAACCCTTCTCAATCTAAAGAAATGAAGTCCCGTCCCTATGAGGACATTTTGAGTTTAAAAATTAATTGGTCTCCCTTTCTCATTTCCTCATGTATCAACAGTATATCTAGTTTGTCTAATTCTAGAAATCTCTTTTGGCTGAGTCTTTGGGCCTGCCCTTAGGCCTCTCAAAGTACTTTCATTTCTCTAAGGGCCCTATAATAAACTTTTGTTTACATGATTCACTTCTTTAATTTCTCTCTCCTAAGCTAGATTGAGATTCAATGTTGACTTCCTCCTTAGAGTCATAAGTCCTAAGTCTTTCTCATAATCCTAGATTTTTTTGGGAAGTCCTAGGTCTTTCCATTAGATTTTTTTTTTTTCATCTTTAACCAAGACCCCTCGTTTAAATGTTGGGGCTGGTCCCCTATTTCGACATAGAGATAATGCCCTCCTCCTCACAAATGTTTAGTAGATGACCTTACTATTCCTTCCACCAATATAATTTTCATTATCTATAAAATGAATTGACTCAGAAAACTGGATACCAATGGTAACGGTATCAGTGCTCAGAACCCCTCACAAATTCAAAACAGTTATAGAGATATCTTCTTTCCACTACATATAGCCTTCTTTTTTTAAGTCTATTTGTCTACTTTTCCATCTTATGGTATCGCTGCTCACAACCCCCCAAATTCAAATCCAAATTACTTGATAGACATATCTTCCTTCCACTACATATAGCCTTTTTTTTATCCCACTGGAAATTTGTCTACTTTTTCCATCTTTTGAATAACAGAGAACTCAAACAAATGGATTAAAAAGTAGTGCAATAGACATACGTGAAAGATAAGATCCTCATTAACTGTAATATTTCTTCCTTGGCTGGGATAGATCATACCATCCCAAAGACACCTCCTGAGACAATGCTTCATCTTTCCCCATAGTGATCGCGAACCCATAATCAAAGGTATGGAAAGGTTCATAGGATAATGTTCATACAATAGTTATAAATTATCTTGAATTAGGATCTTTCAAACACTTTGGTTTTTTAAATCCCTGGTTTCTTTAATCCCTCTTTATCTATCATAGTTTTAGGTCATACTGAAATCATGTGGAAATGATGTGGCATACTCTAATACAGATAAAATTCGGTTCCATAATTCATTGTATCGCAAAGTTTATTGCTTTTAACTGCCAATGTTTCGAAACTATCTCCAGAAGTATTTATGACGCAAAACTTGATTGCTGCAGATCTTTTCTTTTACTGTGTCTTCTTATAGTGTACGTATTCATTAAAATTGTATTTCAGATACAGTTAAACCCATGGACTTGGGCCTTGACGAGGCTGAAATACTGCAAATAGAGCAGCATAGCTTGGAAAAAGAGAAACATGCTAGCTCCTGTTCTAGAACGGTCAGAAGACGAAGAGAACGAAGCCGTTCAAGGTCGGGAGATCGATGGACTCCGTCTGTCACATATATCCATATTCATCAATGTGACACTTTTTCGGTAAATAACCACAACCCAAATCTTTCCACTCAAATTATGGATATGTACGAGGATTGATACTATTGCCAAATATTAGCTGTAACTGATGTTTTTTTTCTAATCAATCAGATGGGCATCTTTTATCTACCTACATCTGCAGTAATTCCACTCCACGATCATCGTGGCATGACTGTGCTGAGCAAGCTTTTGTATGGCTCAATGCACGTCAAGTCTTATGATTGGGTTGATTCCATGAATTCCAACCAGCAATATTCTGGCCCGCCTCGATGTAAGATTTAACTAATTTTTAACAATCATGTAATTGCATGGAGATAAGAACAATGAAATATTCTACCTATTGATGATCGTGCTACTATGCATTTGTCGTTTACAGTGAGACTTGCAGAATCGAATTCGGATGCAGTCTTAAGAGCTCCATATTGTGAATCCTCCGTATTATATCCAACAAGAGGGGGAAATATACATTCTTTCACAGCAGTAACGTCTTGTGCAGTGCTGGATGTGCTAGCTCCGCCTTATAAAGAGGATCCTGCATACTACCGTCTTTATCCTTACTCCAGTCGACTTTTGCGTCAGGGTACGCTCTACTGGTTTTTTATTTTCCTCGAAAGGCGTTAATTGAATTGCTATAGAAACTGGTTTATCGTGCTTTATTGAAGTAGTATTTCTATGGATATTTGCTTTGACAGGGAGACAAAACAGAGCAGATGTCGATCATGAAAGCTGTGTGTGGTTGGAAGAAGTGCAAAAGCCCGATAGCTTCATCCTTCAAGGGCGACCGTATGGAGGCCCAATCATTAATGTTATGTGATGGCCATACTCTGTGTTCTAGTTTTCTAAGTTTCATAGACGTAGTTTTGCCGATACACTTTATAAAACAGTTTTGCCAATTGTTTTGCTTTTGGACTTTGGCACGTGGTCTATTTAATATTTTCTAATTATGTTTATCTATTCTTTTCAGTACTTAATCTACATTATCTACATTAATAGTGTTGTTATAGTGAGTTTGCAAGGTTGTTTACTTTTTAGTTGGTACAAGTTAGATTGGTTATTAATTATGGTTATTTAATTTTAGGAAATTGAGAGGAGTTTGCAAGGTTGTTTACTTTTTAGTTGGTACAAGTTAGATTGGTTATTAATTATGGTTAAAGATCGCGGATGAAGGGGTTGCAGACCATGTTGGCATAAAGATAAAATCTCAATGTTGTGGGTGGTGAAGCCCAGGTGAAATCGGGCTCTGACACCATGTGTAAGGCCTATTCCTACAAAGCTTTATAAAACATAAATTAAATTAAAGAAATGTTATCCTAACATCTTCACAATTTCATAACTAGCATATAACCATTCATCTTGATTAAATTTTATGAGCAGATCATAATAAATTATATAACACAGTAGAAAAATGAAAATACATACCTCTAATTGATGCTATCATTGTTCTGCAACTCTGCCTGATGCTCTCCTTGATGCACTGCCCAAAACTGTCTAACCAACCAACCACCTAGGAATAGAGCCTCTCTCACTCCCTAGCTCCAAGATTCCTCGCCCCCGAGCCCAAAACTCCCAGCAATAGGTGCCCCTTGTCTCGGTCCTACAACAACCAAAAACTCCATCCAAAACTAGTAATACAGTCTTCCTATCTCCCCCCAAATCAAAATCCCCAATATCATCTCCTAATATGAAAATAATTCTCCCTCCAAAAAAAATTCCCCTTCTCTCAAGTGTTTTCCCCTCTCATAACTCCCTTCCCCATTCACCGCCTCTTCCTTTCATTAAGACTCACCCACCTTATCTCTCCATTCAATGCCAACTACTTTATCCCTCCATTCAATGCCAACCACCTTATCCCCTTCTCCTTAATGGTTCCATCCTACGATATGTCAAGTTTTCTTTTAATAAATTAAAATCTATTAAACTTAAATTCATTACCCAAATATTTAATGAGTTAATTAACTAATTACTCAATTAATTAATATACATTAAACAATTAATAATTCGGGACAATTAATTAATTAATTAATTAAAATTAATATACTTTAAACAATTATTTAACTATGACAATTAATTATTTAACTAGGGTTGTTACAAAGAAAATCAAACATTATATAGGTCAATGATTGAGATCCTACTATATGTGACAACATCAAGGCCATACATTATGCAAGTAGTAAAATTGGTTGGATGATTTCAATTTGTACCAAAATAAACTCATGTGAAAGCAGTGAAAAGATATTCAAATATCTAAAGGACACCTTGAACTTCAACTTATGATACTCAAGAGATAAATATTTTACTCTAACAACATATCTAGATGCAGATATAGAATGCAATGTTGATTATATAAAAAGTACAAGTGGAAGAGCATTATTTTTAGGCAACATTCTAGTGTCTTTGTTGAGTAAGAAACAATCTTCAATCTATCTATCCGCAACATAAGGCAAGTATATTGTTGCGGGAACATGTTGCACACAAGTTCTCTAGATGAAGAAAACACTCCATGATATCAAGGTAGAATATGATCAAGTAATCTCATTAATTTGTGCCAACACAAGTGAATTCAACATTTCAAACAATCCTGGTATGCACTCAAAGATGAAGCATATTCCCATCAATTACCATTTCCAAAGAGAACATGTAGTTGAACTAAGTGTCATGTTGGAATACATTTCTGCCAAGGAGCAAGTTGCATATATTTTGACCAAACTCCTTGAGAGAAATATTTTAATATCTCACATATAAGTTGGGAGTGATATCCCTCTCATCTCATCATTAAAGAAGCACCATTCAGGGGGAGTATACCTTTACCATTGATGTCAAAGGGGGGGAAATATAGATAGGGGGAGAGTTGCAGACAAAGGGAGGAGAATTACAAATAGGAGGAGAGTTGGATGCAAGGAATAATTATTTCTATTTATAGAGGATTGTGTGTTTTTTAGTACAAGGTTGTCATCAATGACAAAGGGAGAGATTGTTGAATAAATTATTGTCATTGATGTCAAAGGTAAGTAAGCATTCACATATAAATATTCAAAAGAAATGCGAATTTAATAAATACAAAAGTAGAAGTGAATTAGAAATGAATTTATATATGAGTGGAGTAAACGTGAAAGTGGATTAGAAATGAAGTTGGGTAAAAGTGTAGTGAACATGAAAGTAAATTAAAAAATATAAAAGTGAAAGTGGAGTAAAGGTGCACATGGTATTTTCACATGGTTTTAAAACCCATGATGGTATTTTACCCATGGTATGTTGAAAAAACAATAAAAAATGGGGAAATCAATTACTTATTTAATAAAAGTTAGTGTCTTTTCAAATGAACATGACTTTTCATGTAGAGCTAATTCTAAAGTATAAAATGAGAAGAGGATTGTGAGAAATCATGTGAATGTGAGTAAATATGTGATATTTTTATGCGTATCATTTGAAGAGTGTTGATTGAATATCATTCAAGGAGTGACGATTAAATATTAGCGAATATCAAATCTGGTGTAATAGTAAATAGATCTGGAATTCTAGTAAGAAAAACTTGTAAATGAAGATATAAGACAGAACTAGAAGAAAAAGGAAGAAGATCACGTGAAGGAAGAGAAAAAATAGAAGGAGCGAGCGTCGAATAGATCTGGCGAAAGCACAAGGAGTGAGCACCAAGAAGATCCAACAAAAGGAGTGATTGTCAAGTTGATCTGGTAAAAGCATAAGTAGCGAGTGCAAAGCAGATCTAGTGCAAGCAGAAGTAACAAGTGCAAAGATACGGTGAAAGTAAAAGTAATAAACGCATAGAAGATTTGGTTAAGACAGAAGCATGAAGTAGACTAATGAAGAAAATGCAAATGAAACACTTGGTAAACTTGTAAGCAAGTTGGTGCCTACATAACAAACAACTGTGGGGATTGATGTGACAAGTAGGTTGGCTCCTACAAACAACACAGGGGATTAATGTCTCATGTAGGTCGTACCTACAAAAAACAGATGGGATCGACGTCTCTTATAGGTTGGTGCATACAAACATTCATAATGGTAGGTTGGTGCCTACAAATTTATAAAAAAATGTTTTTTGTGATTTTCTCCCAAAAAAGTTTTCACATAAAATATTGTATCATGTAGTTGTTACATTTATATGATTTCTTCATTATAATTTATGAATGTTAAAATATAGCCTTATAATGATTCACCCCAACACTCAAAACACTTTCATGATTAAAGTTTTAAATTCATTTACATAAACACTTAATAAGAACATCTTTTTGAACATCTTTTTTAATTCACTTCAAAAGACATTTTTTTTTTTATAACTGTCCATTAAAAAATAATTATATTTATTTTTATATTTAATATTCTTTAATTTTTATTTTTAACATTTCTATCATATATATATATATTAAGGAATTAATTAATTATTGACATTTAATATAATCAATTAAAATGTAACTGGTCTTAATTATTGACATTTAATATAATCAATTAATGTAAGTGATCTCATTAAACATTATTAATTATTAAATAATCATGAATCAATTAATTATTAATATTTAATAGAATCAATTGGTGTCACTTAAACAAATTTACATATCTAAAAATTTATCACTGAATTTAGGGCCAATGTTCTGGAAAAAGAGTCATTTAGTAAAACTTTTAGAGTACATCAATTAAAAATAAAAAATGGTAACAGTTACTCGATAAACTTTTACTAGGTTTGCTTACCTAGGTTGACGAATAGTTCCCGATAAAATGTGACTTCCTTAATAAGATTTGACTTGGAATCACAATCGATAACAAATTGTTCTTCAAAAATATTGAAAAGTCCATTCCTTCTTTCAATACAACCGTCTACTGGCCCATTCTTAATGTAAATACACGTACACAGCCCCTAGTTTTCTTTTCTGTTGCTCCCAAAACCACCAAACACTTCTCTCTCGTGGCCGTGAGAATGTTTTGAACAATCCTACCGTGAGAATGTTTTGAACAATCCTAGATTTTATGCGGTCGACTAGCCCTGCAACTGCATTGCCTGAATCCAGATTCCATTATAAAATTAACTTTGGATTACTGTTAAAACAACCAAGTAACGGATTACTGTTAAAACAACCAAGCAACGATAGTAGGGAAAGTTACAGATCTAGCAGGTGTTCCTGTCTCTTAAAAAGATTAAGAACATTGGAAGACAGATCCTCCTTACGTAGTCGAAATGAGCAGTAGTAATGTATTGCAGATGGTTTACGAGCTTTGCAAGGAAGCTTTCCCTCCCGGAGGACCTCATGAACTTGTACCTTCACCGGAGGCCATTCATAGATTAACGTCTCTTCTCGGTAACTCCTCCATTTAATCGCCCTTTTATCTTTTGTATATATTTATCATATCAGAATTGAGCGTGCAGGCGTATCAATAATCAATGTTCACCCTCTCAAACTCTTCTCCTTGATAGAAGCAAGTCATGTGGTCTTCGATTCTAGTTATAGTTGGGCATAATAGATTGAGAATGAAGATGGATTTATAAGTCTGGGAAAATCCTCTAATTTAATTTATTGTGCTGCTCGTTTGGCAGTCGTTTTGGAATATCTACATATATGTAGATCCAGTAAAGATAAACGTTTTAAAGGTTCTAAGTATCAATTATATATTTATACTGGTATATGTTTTTAAGAATTGATTATATATTTATACTGGTATATGTTTTTAAGATGTTTGTTATTCATTTAGTAAATAGATGTTTGGGGGTATAATTTCACAATGTTTTATTTAAAGTTCATATTAATTCATCTATTCAAATTTGTTTTAGATCCATTGGAATCCATAATTGGTTGGGATTATTAGGTCCAGGTTCAAATTTTATTGGTTGTCACTATAAACTCTAGGTTAGTGTCAACAACCTTGGACTTTTCTCGATTATGGGTGAGGTCTAGGTTCAAATCCTATTGGCTACTACTATAAACTCTAGGGTAGTGTCAACAGAAACCCTAGGCTAGTGCCAATAGCCTTAGACTTCTTGGGATTACCTGGATGAGGTACAATATGACTCGTTGCCACTATAAACCCTAGGCTAATGCCAACAGCCCTAGACGTCTAGCCTAGCACTAACCCTAGGCTACTGCCAACATCTAGTAAGCCACCACCCCGTATGAAATTTATGACTTAGCAACCACCCAAACTTATGACTTAGATAAGACTAAGACATCTCGCCTATCCTTCTAGACTTATCACAAGGGGCCAAAGTCTCATTTTGGATTTGAACCAAGGTGAGGAGATTGCAAGCACTAATTCCCAACCATCTCATCAAACCACCTCAACCTCAATCTTATACGTGTTTTTTAGTTTTTCTAAGAAGTGATCCACCTTTAGGCCAAATTTCCTCCTAGACCAAGATCAATTGTCTTTCTCCATCCTTCAGACCATAGGGATGTGTCATTTGGGTTTTCAATCAAATTATGTGTACATATGTCAATTACTTGTAGGTGTTGTATGATTTCATGAGGGAAGAATATGTCTCTACCATGCCCCATTATTGCATCTACAACCACTCTTACTTGTGATCTATCCCCCACTCTCCATCTCAAAAAAGGGGCTATTACTCGAAAGTTTAGTGTCATTTATACCTTAACTATACTCTTCCTTTCATTTGTAATCTATTCCAAGAGAGTCCCGGGAGCAATGCATTTATGTATACGAATCCTCTTCCATAGCCTCTACTTTGTGATGACATTACATCATGATTTGGTTTCTAGATCTTTACGAAATAAATGAATTTTTTTTAGCCTCCAATTTCCTATGGATTTTGGACATGAAATAATAAGACACTTAACAAGATGATTCCCTTTATACTCACTACTCCCTTGCCATAGAAAAATAAAACAAAATTTTCTAGTTTTCTCAATAATACCTTTGGGTATATGAGCTAGTGTATGCTAGTATACTAGAATAGATTCTAACACTAACTTTATCAGAACCAATCTACCTCCTTTGGAGAGCCACCTATTGTACCACCTAGTGAGCCACCTCTAGCACCAAAAATAGATCCTTTCTTCAATTTTAGATAACATCCAATACCAATTTACATTTGCATAGCAATTTCACTTAAGTGTAAAACATATATATTTAACTCCTTGTTTAAGTGTTAAAAAGGAAAACACCCTCTAATACCCAAATCTTGAATACCCTCGAAGACAAATGTATAAACTTTAGTTTATTTACATGCCTATATCCTTGTTTTAAAGATGTACAATATTCTTGGAACATTGAACCTCCCTTTCTGATCCAAAATAGAATAATATAACATCATCTATAAACAATAAGTGTGTGAGTGCCTCATCTCTTAGCTTCACTAACGGTTCTACTTAGTCCCTCTACTACCAAAAGAAAGAGATAGGGTGAGACAGTCTAATCTCCCTTGAATACTTAAAGAAATTTGATGTTGATCCATTAATCAAAATTGCAATGGATGTAGTATTAACACATCCCATATTCCACTTGAACAAAGGAAGTGAGAACCCTATGTGAAGTAATATTAAACCAAGGTACAACCTATAAAATATCCTAATCTATAAAATCTATCAAGCCTCTTTTAAACAAAATACCCCAATCTATTATTGTTTCAAGTTGGCTTGAACTTAATAACCTCAATATCCACAACACCTTATTAAAAAAGTTATGAAAAAATCTATCTAATATATCCAATGTAGTAGCTCCTCATAACTCCATACTATTCATGCTATTCATAATGAGATTTAAATCCCCTTATCAACTTTAAAACACTCAAAACAAAACAATTTCTCCAAGATTGTGATTCCGATCACTCCCTCAAAACCCTTCTCAATCTAAAGAAATGAAGTCCCATCCTTATGAGGACATTTTGAGTTTAAAAATTAATTGGTCTCCCTTTCTCATTTCCTCCTGTATCAACAGTATATCTAGTTTGTCTAATCCTAGGAATCTCTTTCGGCAGTCTTTGGGCCTGAATCTCTTTTGGCTGAGTCTTTGGGCCTGCCCCTAGGCCTCTCAAAGAACTTTCATTTCTCTAAGGGCCTTATAATAAACTTGTTGGATCATGTTGTCATTGATGCCAATGGTTTGTCATTGATGCCAATGGTTTGATTACTTGGGAGATTGTTGGATCATATGTCATTGATGTAAATGGTTTGGTTTGATTGATGTCATTGGTTGATGTCAAGTAAT
>ML785092.1:322401-342616 GCA_009831015.1 Picea engelmannii | reverse complement strand
AAATGTGATTCATGATGGGAGAATGAACACATACACCCTAGAGAAAAATGGGAGGACACACATGTTGCTTCCGATAAAGGATAAGGAGGTGAAGCCGGAAGTAAGCAACACAGTACTTCTCATGAGTGGAAAGGAACTTCTTACCAAGTTTAAGAAGAAGGAGGATCCACAATTCTTTGTGGTCAGGAAGCCGCGGATTGTTCTAACTAGTACAAGAGTGGATGATTTACCGGATGAAGTTCAGGAACTGCTGGAAGAGTTCGTTGACATTATAGTGGACGAACTACCTCGTTCGTTGCCACCGGTCAGGAGTGTGAGTCATCATATTGATCTCATACCAAGAGCCAATTTGCCAAATAAAGCTGCGTATAGATTGACACCGCAGGAGAATGAGGAGGTTAAAAGGCAAGTCCAGGAGTTGTTGGACAAAGGGTTAGTCAGGGAAAGCTTGAGTCTGTGTGTTATTCGAACAGTACTCAGTCTGAAGAAAGACAGAGGCTAGAGGATGTTTACCGACTCGAGGACGATCAATAATATAACCATCATGTACAGGTTTCCATTGCTAAGAATGGATGATCTGATGGATTGCTTGAGCGGAGAAAGGTACTTTTCAAAGATTGATTTGAAAAGCGGATATCACCAGATTCGCATGAGAGAAGGAGATGAATGGAAGAAAACATTCAAAACAACTGAGGGTTTGTATGAATGGCTTGTTATGCCGTTTGGCTTAACAAATGCACCAAGTACCTTTATGAGGTTGATGAACGAAGTCCTGAGGGAGTTCATCGGGAAATTTTTCATCGTATACTTGGATGACATACTGGTTTATAGTAAATCAGTGACAGAGCACTTGAAGCATTTGGCTATAGTGATGCAAAAACTACAGCAAGAGAAGTTGTTGATTAATATGAAGAAGTCCTCATTCATGAAGACAAAACTCATTTATTTGGGATTTGTTATTTCGGAAAATGAGTTGAGGATGGATGCGGATAATGTGGAAGCGATCAAGAATTGGCCATAACCGAGGAATGTATTCGAGGTGAAAAATTTTCATGGTTTGGCTAGTTTCTACCAAAAATTCATCAAGAATTTCAGTGGAATTAGCACAGTGATGATGGATACAGTGAAGAAGCGGCATAAGTCTTTTCACTGGACAGAAGAAGCTGAAAAGAGTTTCAATATGTTAAAAAGGAAGATCACGGAACAACCGGTTTTGGTGTTGCCGGATTTCCAGAAAACATTTCAGGTGAAATGCGATGCAAGTGGATTTGTAATCGGGGCAGTCTTGAGTCAAGAAGACAGGCCGATAGCATATTTCAGCGAGAAGGTGAATGAAGAGAAATTGAAATACTCCACATATGATAAGGAGTTTTATGCTATCATACAAGAATTAAAGAAATGGAGGCATTACTTGATACCCAAATAATTTGTATTATACAGTGACAATCATGCACTTCAGTTTGTAACTCAACAGGAGAAGTTGAATCAGAAACATGTAAAATGGGTTGAGTATATGCAGAATTTCACATTTGTGATTAAACATATTTCTGCTACTGCTAACAAAGTTGTTGATGCTTTGAGCAGGAAGTGTTTGTTGTTGCAGGAGTTCAGAGTCCACACTTTATGACGCAAACGCGCCACCCAGGCACGTCCGCTCCCATAGGACCTCCTCCTTTAATGGCCCGACGAGCGAAAATACTCTTCAAATCCCTTATCAGGATCTTCCTACACCCACATATTCTCTTCCTCGCGCGATCCCCTTCCTTAACTTCTAGGAGGATCGGAACTCGCGACTTCGCGAGTCCAACAGTCGGGCGCTACACCCTCGTATCCCTAAGGCCTGAGGCCTCAGTCAACTCGCTGACCTTTTTCCTTCTTATCGAGGCTTCGCTCCTCGCGGCCTCGCCACTTGCGATACCAAACTTTTAGTTCTCCAATCTCCGATGCTCGAGGCGTCGAAACTCCGATGAGCACGTGTGACCTGACCCTTCACTTCTGCGCTATCGCATCCTAACCACTCATGACCTCGCTACTCGCGAGATGGAATAACTTCTCCGTCGACTCCCGAGGTCCGAGACACCGAACCCCCGATCTCGCCTCCTCACTTCCTCGCAACTCGCGAGATCTACCAACTTCTGCCTCGGCTCCCGAGGTCCGAGGTGCCAAGATGTTGATACTACGCCACCTGTCCTCCTCAGATGAATGGACACAATCTTCTTGCCGCCTTGCCGCTTCGTGTCCTCGCGCCTCACGATTCTTGCTCCACAACTTTTGGGGCTTCAACTCCCGATTTCACGAGACACGATATCTCGGGTAGATCTAACGGCTCCTGTGGTCTTGATCGACGATTCTGCCTCTTCTATTTGGACCTTCGCTCTGTAACTTCCCTTCAACTCTGCGAGATCTGACGGTCCTCGAAACTCGCGGAATCTCCTCGGAGATTTCCGACTGTCCGTTCCTTCCTTATGCAAATCTACGAAATGAACAAAGCACTTCTCCCCATGAAGACTTACTCACCTACGCGTGAAGTTTCATCACCTGCTCGAACGCTTCAAGGCCAACCTCTCTGGGAAATCCTTCGACGGATTTGAAGACCTACTCCTTCTAGGTTTTTTCTCGACTTCTTAAGTCCTTTTGATAACTTCTTGCACGCACGCCTTGCGGAAAATCTTCAATAACTTCTAAGTGTTGAAGTCTTCTGACCCTGCGCACTCCTGCAACAACAGTATTTTGATACTTTGCTCAAAGTCACAACTCTGAGACTTAGATTGGCTTGCACACTCCTTACACGGCACTGTGCCTATCTGCACCCTTGAAGAATTTTGAACAAAAGTTTCCTCTAAGTGAACCCTTCTGTCAACGCACTCGTTGCGGACTAATTTGACTGCACTCCTTGCAGGAATTCTCTGGTTCAAATTAAAGAAACAATTGAAACTAATTTCTTCTTCCTCTTCGACTTCAATTCAACCATGAAATCACATACACAGCATATAAAAGCAAATGTATGACAGGAAGCAAACCTTCATGAGCATAATATCAAGACACAGAGAAACAAGACAAAACCATGAATTTAACCAAAGCTTTCTTCTATTAATTCAATATCTATACATGGGTGTTCTTCATACAATTCTCTGCTTGCTCTGCTTCTTCCTGCTTTTCAAAATGATACAATGATACAATGAGGGGTGTCTATATCCGTTTTCCCTCTCGAACTCTAAACTATCAAATCTACAATTAAAATCTATCTACCAGCATTAACTAAAGTAAATGTCGTCTATCTACCTAAGGACGAGAGATTAAAGGCTCAAGGTCCATTACAATACAAGTGCGTCGTCTCTTAAATGGATCATTTAAGATTACGCAACAATTCCCAAAGTATTTTAAAAAATGTGTGCTGGTTTGTCCATCTATCTTCCACTTGATGTGTTGGCTCGCTTGCTTGTGCTGGCGATTCTCCTGCATCATACTCCCTGGCTTAAAAAATTTCATGGGCTCCTGTCCATGAGCTCCTACATGGTATGTCTATGCTTTTGTATATCTGCTTCATTTTCCCAACTGGCATCTTCCACTGGGTGGTTTTTCCATTTGACCAAATACTCAAAGTATTCTTTCCTCCTTGTCTTCTTACCCACTCTTTTGTCCAGTATGCATTCCATTTGTGGCTTTTCTGCAGTCATCATTTGCTTCTGCCACTGGACTTCCGGCTCCGCAATTCCAGCCTCTACCTGTCAAGCCTTGTATGGGTATAATTCCGAAACATTAAATATAGGAGATATCCCGATGCCATCCGGCAACTCAATCTCATAAGCGTTCTCTCCAAATTTCTTCAGGACTCTGCATGGCCCAATTTTCTTCATTTTCATCTTGTTGTATGTTCCCCTTGGGAACCTTTCCTTCCTCAAATGTGCCAGAACTAGATCACAAACTTCAAACTGAAGTTGTCTCCGGTGCTAATCTACTCTGCGTTTGTACTCTTGATTTGAATCAATCAATCGTTGCTTCACTCTGCTGTGAAGTTCTTTCATCGCCTCAGCAAACTCCTCTGCACTAGCACTGCTAGTAGCAGTCTGTCCTGACTCCTTGATTTCAGAAACTCCTCTTGGTTGTGTCCCATACACAATCTAAAATGGATTATGTCTTGTGCTCCTATTCACAGAGTCATTGTAAGCAAATTCTACCTATGGCAATATGTTGTCCCAGCTGCTGTGGTGCTCTGTCACCGGGCTTCTTAACAAATCTCCCAAACTCCTGTTGACCACCTCTGTCTGCCCATCCGTTTGAGGATGGTAAGATGAACTAAACACCAAGTTAGTTCCTAGCTTCTTCCATAAGGTCCTCCAAAAATTTCCTATGAATTTTCTATCCCTGTCCGAAACTATACTTTTCGACAGTCCATGGAGTCGAATGACCTCCTTAAAGAACAAATTTTCGATGTGTGTCGCATCGTTGGTCTTCTGGCATGGGATAAAATGTGCCATCTTTGAAAACCTGTCCACCACCACAAATATGGAATCAACACCTCTTTGTGTCCTCGACAAGCCCAATACAAAATCCATGCTTATCGCTTCCCATGGTCTTTCTGGTATGGGCAATGGATGATAAAGACCTGCATTATGTTTTCTTCCTTTTGAATGCTGGCAAATCCTGCATCTGTCAACAAATCGCTTGACCTTTTCTCGCATTCCTGGCCAAAAATATGACTCATTCAGCTTCGCGAATGTCTTGTCTTGGCCAAAGTGTCTTGCCAATCCACCACTATGTTTTTCTTTCAACATGTTCTCCCTCGTGGAGAAATTCGGAATACACAGTTGATTGCCTCTGAACAACAATCCCTCCTGGATCATATAATCTATCCATGGACTCCTATCTATGAGAACTGGATTCTCATCTGCCTCATATGCCTCTGCAAAATCTGCATCCCCTTCATACATGTCCTTCATATTTTCAAACCCCAACGTTTTGACTCGGAACTCCTGCAGCAACAAACACTTCCTGCTCAAAGCATCAGCCACTTTGTTAGCAATACCTGAAATGTGTTTAATTACAAATGTAAAATTCTGCATATACTCTACCCATTTTGCATGTTTCTGATTCAACTTCTCCTGTTGACTCACAAACTGCAATGCATGATTATCACTGTACAATACAAATTCTTTTGGGATCAAGTAATGCCTCCACTTCTTCAACGCCTGTATGATAGCATAAAATTATTTATCATACGTGGAGTATTTCAGCTTCGCTTCATCCATCTTCTCGCTAAAATATGCAACTGGCCTATCTTCCTGACTCAATATTGCTCCTATGGCATATCCGCTTGCATCAAATTTCACCTGAAATGTCTTCTGAAAATCTGGCAACACCAGAATTGGTTGCTCTGTGATCTTCCGCTTCAACATATTGAAGCTCTTCTCAGCCTCGTCTGTCCAATGAAAAGACTTATGTCGCTTCTTCACCGTGTCCATCATCGCTGTGCTAATTCCACTGAAATTTCTGATGAATTTTCGGTAAAAACTAGCCAAACCATGAAAACTTCTCACCTCGAAAATATTTCTTGGTGATGGCCAATTCTTGATCACTTCTACCTTCTCTAGATCCATCCTCAATTCATTCGCCGATATGACAAATCCCAGATAGATGAGCTTTGTCTTCATAAATGAGGACTTCTTCATATTAATCAACAGCTTCTCCTGCTGTAGTTTTCTCATCACAATGGCCAAATGTTTCAAATGCTCAGCCTTCGTCTTGTTGAAGATCAATATATCATCCAGATATACGACGACAAACTTTCCGATGAATTCCCTCAGGACTTCATTCATCAGCCTCATGAATGTGCTAGGTGCATTTGTCAAGCCAAACGACATGATTAGCCACTCATACAAACCTTCGTTTGTTTTGAAGGTTGTCTTCCATTCATCGCCTTCCCTCATGCGAATCTGATGATATCCACTTTTCAAGTCTATCTTTGAAAAATAATTTGCCCCACTCAGGCAATCCATCAAATCATCCATTCTTGGCAATGGAAATCTGTATCTAATGGTTATCTTGTTAATCTCTCTTGAATCGGTGTACATCCTCCAGCCTCCGTCTTTCTTCGGACTAAGAACTGTCGGAACAACACATGGACTCAAGCTTTCCCTGACCAAACCTTTGTCCATCAAATCTTGGACCTTCTTCTTTACCTCTTCATTTTCTTGCGGCGTCAACCTGTACGCAACTTTATTTGGCAAACTGCTTCCTGGTATGAGGTCTATGTGGTGACTCACACTCCTCATTGGTGGCAACGAACGAGGTAATTCGTCCACGATGATGTCAGCGAACTCTTCTAGTAGTTCCTAAATCTCATCTGGTAAGTCGTCCACTATTGTGCTAGTCAGAACAATCCTCGTCTTTCTGACAACAAATAATTGTGGATCTTCCTTATTCTCCATCTCTGTAAGAAGCTCCTTCCCACTCATGAGAAGTATTGTGTTGTTCACTTCCGGTTTCACCTCCTTATCCTTTATCGGAAGCAACCTGTGTGTCCTCCCATCCTTCTCCAGGGTATATGTGTTCATTCTCCCATCATGAACCACATTTCTGTCATATTTCCATGGTCTACCCAGCAATAAATGACATACATCCATGGGAATGACATCACACAAGACCTTATCATTATAACCTCCTATCTTGAATTCAACTAAACATTGTTTAGTGACACTCACCTGATGTCCCTTCTGTAGCCACGAGACTTTGTATGGACTCGGGTGATCAATTGTCTCCAGCTCTAGTTTTTCCACCATCTCGGTTGAAACGAGATTATCAGTGCTACCGCTATCCACAATAACCTTGCATTTCCAGTCCTTGGTTTTGTAAGATGTCCTGAACAGTCTGGTCCTTTGAACTGAGTTTTCCACCTCCTTCTCGGGTGTCAAAAGGACTTTATGCATTCCTAGCGATATTCCACCTTCAGCGTCCTCGGTCTCAGCATCACGCCTCTGAGCTTCTACGATGTGAGCTTCTCCGATGTCCTTCTTTTTCTCTGGACAATCAAATGACCTATGCCCATTCTTCCCACATCTGAAACATGTGATAACTCCTCCTCGGCCTCTTCCTCTGCCTCTGGTACGAGGAAAATTATTTGCGTCATCATAATCTCCCTTCTGCTCATTATGTTGCCCTCTTTGTTCAAGGTATGGTCCTTTCTGTGAGGTACCACCTCTTTCAACCTTACCCTGAGGTTTCTTCCATTCCCCCTTGGGTTTCTGGTATTTATCTTGGGAAACTTCTTTGCCTCTTGGATGGCTTCTACCTCTCCCTCGCTGTCCTTGCTTTCAGCTCAGGTTTTCTTCGGCTTTCAGAGCCATCTGATAAGCATCCTCGACTGTTTGGATGGTCACCATACTCAATTCATCCTGAATGTCGTATCACAACCCATTCATGTATCTGGCAACCTTCTCATCATCGCTCTCTCGATGACCTTCTCTGATGTTCAGTTGATAGAATTCCTCAGTGTATTCTTTCACTGTCATCAATTTCTGTCTCAGGTTCTGCATTCTCCTAAACAGAGTAATTTGATAGTCCCTTGGGATGAATTCCACCTTCACCTTTGCAATCATTCGATCCCAGCTTTTGATCTTTTGTTTACCTTTGTATCATCTATCTGCTTGCAGCTCGTCCCACCACAATGCTGCATGTCCTTTCAATTTTGTGACAGCATGCCTAACCTTTTTATCCTCTTCAATATCCTCATAATCGAAGTAGGTGTCAAGATCTCTAATCCAATCCAACAGCTCTTCTGCATCAAGAGTTCCTTCATAAGTTGGAATGTCATTTTTTGTCTTTGAACTCATCCGAGTGATAGCCTTAATTAACCGCTCATTGGCTGCATCTTCAGCTGCAACTTCTCCTTGCAGTTCGACTTCTACTTCGCCTTCAGAGTCACTTAGATCTCCAACATCAGCTGTGCATCTCTGCGCTGTCTCCATCTCCTCGAGTCTTGCTCAAAGATCTCTCATTTGTGTTTCCATCTCTGGATTCCCTACCGGCCTGCCTCTTCTTCGCACATCCCTGTCCTCTGGACCAGGTGATTGTCTTTCTCTCCTGGGCGGCATGGCGAATTCTTCTTCTCCACTTCAGAAATTAAAGAACTTCCCGCTCTGATACCACTCTRACGCAAATGCGCCACCCAGGCACGTCCTCTCCCACAGGACCTCCTCCTTCAATGGACCGAAGAGCGAAAGTACTCTTCAAATCCCTTATCAGGATCTTCCTACACCCACAGATTCTCTTCCTCGYGCAATCCCCTTCCTTAACTTCTAGGAGGATCGAAACTCGCGACTTCGCGAGTCCAACAGTCGGGCGCTACACCCTCGTATCCCTGAGGCCCGAGGCCTCAGTCAACTCGCTGACCTTTTTCCTTCTTATCGGGGCTTCGCTCCTCGCGGCCTCGCCACTTGCGATACCAACCTTTTAGTTTTCCAATCTTCGATGCCCGAGGCGCTGAAACTCCGATGAGCACGTGTGACCTGACCCGTCACTTCCACACTATCGCGTCCTGACCACTCACGACCTCGCTACTCGCGAGATGGAATAACTTCTCCGTCGACTCCCGAGGTCCGAGACGCCGAACCCCCGATCTTGCCTCCTCGCTTCCTCGCAACTAGCGAGATCTACCAACTTCTGCCTCGGCTCCTGAGGTCCGAGGTGCCGAGATGCTGATACTACGCCACCTGTCCTCCTCAGATGAATGGCGACGATCTTCTCGCCACCTCACCGCTTCGCGTCCTCGCACCTCGCGATTCTTTCTCCACAACTTTTGGGGCTTCAACTCCTGAGTTCACGAGACACGATATATCGGGTAGATCTAACGGCTCCTGTGGTCTTGATCGACGATTCTGCCTCTCCTGAGCCTCGTCTATTTGGACCTTCGCTCCGTAACTTCCCTTCAACTCTGCGAGATCTGACGGTCCTCAAAACTCACGGAATCTCCTCGGAGATTTCCGACCGTCCATTCCTTCCTTATGAAAATCTACGAAATGAACAAATCACTTCTCCCCACGAAGACTTACTCACCTGCACGCGAACTTTCAGCACTTGCTCGAACGCTTCAAGGCCAACCTCTCTGGGAAATCCTTTGACGTATTCGAAGACCTACTCCTTCTAGGTTTGTTCTCAACTTCTTAAGTCCTTTTGAGAACTTCTTGCGCGCACCCCTTGCGACAAATCTTCAACAACTTCTAAGTGTTGAAGTCTTCTGACCCTGTGCACTCCTGCAGCAACAGTCTTTCGATACTTTGCTCAGAGTCGCAACTATGAGACTTAGCTTGGCCTGCACACTCCTTGCACGACACTGTGCCTATCTTCACCCTCGAAGAATTTTGAACAAAACTTTCCTCTAAGTAAACCCTTCTGTCAACACACTCCTTGCGGACTAATTCGACTGCACTCCTTGCAGGAATTCTCTGGTTTGAAATTAGAGAAACAATTGAAATTGATTTCTTCTTCCTCTCCGACTTCAATTCAACCATGAAATCACATACACAGCATATAAAAGAAAATGTATGACAGGAAGCAAACCTTCATGAGCATAATATCAAGACACGGAGAAACAAGACAAAACAATGAATTGAACCAAATCTTTCTTCTATTAATTCAATATCTGTACATGGGTGTTCTTCATACAATTCTTTGCTTGCTCTTCTTCTTCCTACTTTTCGATATGATACAATGATACAATGAGGGGTGTCTATATCTGTTTTCCCTCTCGAACTCTAAACTATCAAATCTACAATTAAAATCTATCTACCAGCATTAACTAAAGTAAATTTAGTCTATCTACCTAAGGACGAGAGCTTAAAGGCTCAAGGTCCATTACAATACAAGTGCGTTGTCTCTTAAATGGATCATTTAAGATTACGCAACAATTCCCAAATTATTTTCAAAAATGTGTGATGGCTTCTCCAGCTGTCTTCCGCTTGATGTGTTGGCTCGCTTGATTGTGCTAGCGATGCTCCTCCATCACTTTGGGTTTTGATGATCTCAGGAATATGTACCCAGATGATCCAGATTTTCAGCAAGCGTATGAAGCAGCTGAGAATCCAGTTCTCAGAGACAGAAGACCGTGGATAGAATACATGATCCAGGAAGGATTGTTGTTCAAAGGCAATCAACTGTGTATTCCAAAATGCTCCATGAGGGAGAATCTGTTGAAGGAGAAACACAGTGGTGGATTGGCATAACATTTCGGTCATGACAAAGCATTCACGAAATTGAATGAGTCATATTTTTGGCTGGGAATGCGAGAGGATGTCAAAATATTTGTAGACAGATGTATAATTTGCCATAATTCGAAGGGAAGAAACCAAAATGCGTGTTTTTATCAACCGTTGCCCTTACCAGAAAGGCTGTGGGATGCGATAAGCATGGATTTTGTATTGGGGTTGCCAAGGACACAAAGAGGTGTTTATTCAATCTTTGTTGTAGTGGATACGTTTTCCAAGATGACACACTTCATCCCATGTCAGAAGACCATTGATGCAACTCACATTGAAAATATGTTCTTCAAAGAGGTCATTCGACTTCATGGGTTGCCGAAAAGTATAGTTTCGGAAAAAGAGACACAAAATTCATAGGGAATTTTTGGAGGACCTTATGGAAGAATTTGGGGACTAATTTGATGTTTAGTTCAGCTTATCATCCTCAGACAGATGGACAGACAGAAGTGGTCAACAGAATTCTGGGAGACTTGCTGAGAAGCTTGGTGACAGAGCACCACAACAGCTAGGACAATATATTACCACAGGCAGAATTTGCGTACAATGACTCAGTGAATCGGAGCACAGGACAGAGTCCATTTTAGGTTGTTTATGGCATGCAGCCGAGGGAAATTTCTGAACTGAGAGATTCAGGACAAACTGCTACTAGGAGTGCTAGTGTAGATTAATTCGCTGAGGCGATGAAGGAACTTCACAGCCAGGTGAAGGAGCGGTTGCAGAATTCAAGTCAGGAATACAAGCGCAGAGCAGATCAACATCGGAGACAACTTTAGTTCAAGGTTGGTGATCTTGTTCTGGCACATTTGAGGAAAGAAAGGTTCCTGAGAGGAGCATACAATAAGCTGAAGATGAAGAAAATCAGGCCATGGAAGGTCTTGAGAAAATTTGGGGACAATGCTTATGAGATTGAACTACCCGATGGCATCAGAATTTCTCCGATATTCAATGTCTCAGATTTGTACCCATACAGAGATGGAGAAGCAGAGATTGGAGATGAGCAGCCAACGATCCATTGGAAAAATAAATTTCCAGTTGCAGAGAATCCACAGATGGAATGCATACTGGACAAGAGATTGAGTAAGAGGACTAGGCGAAAACAATATTTTGAGTATCTGGTTAAGTGGAAGAACCATCCAGTTGAAGATGCCAGCTGGGAGACTGAAGCTGAGATATAGAAGCATGGACATACCGTGCAGGAGCTCATGGACAGGAGCCCATGAAACTTTTCATGCGAGGGAGTATGATGTAGGAGAATCGCCAACACATCAAGCGAGCCAGTGCGGAAGCGAAGGACAGTTGGACAAGCGAGCACAAATTTTGAAAACACTTTGGAATTGTTGCACAAATCTTTAATGAGCCATTAAGATGAGGCACACTTGTATATTGTAAATGGAACTTGAGTGGATAGCTCTCGTCCTTAGTAGGTAGATGACGGTTACACATTATTTTCGTCATCCCTATGATCGTTAATGATGTAAACCTATTTGTTGCCTTCATAGGGGTCAATGGCCTGAGTTCCTAAAGAGAGAAGGGAGAAGAACTTCTCCTGAGAAAAGAAGTTGTTTTTTCCTATGTAAAAACCTTATAAAAAGGGAAGTTCGCAGGTTTCTATATAGGCAGGGTGCGAGAATGACCCATTCTCACAGGTTGCACTATAGCTAGGGTGCAAACACCTCGCAGGTTTCTCTATAGCTAGGGTGCGAGAATGCCTGCACATGGGAAAAATGAGTGTTTTCTCGAATCTTCTAGAAGGAGAAACTTCTATGGTGAGGTGGCATCTGAATGGTTTGGATCTTACTCGCTTTCATGATTTAGTGGGATCATCCTAACCTCCTCACCTTATCCTCTTCAACATATAAAAGGAGAGGAGTTCTCATGGAGAAAGTTAGCTTGGGTTAGCTTTGTTGATTCTTGAGATTGTTATCTTTGGCTTGGTTAAAATGGCTTTGAGATTTTCTTTGTCAAGATAGATTGTGAGTAGCTATCAGATCTATGGTCTCAGAATCCTTGGAGCAAGAAGTGTGGGGGGAATGAAGGATAGTTGGAAGGGACCTTACGACATCGAGGCCATGGTTATAATATCTCTTTCACATTTAATATGATACAGTAATATGATTCTTTCCTATAAAGCTTGTTGTGTTTTATTGTATGATTCCTTGATCACATACATAGGTTTATATTGAGTTTATGCTATTGCTATCACTTTGGTTGGTTGCATTCTTTTGTAGGTTCATCATTGTATGAGTATTGAAATGGAGCTAGGATAACGATGGCGAGAGGAAGAGACATTTAAACGGCATGTCACTCATTCCTCTTTAGTTAGTAAATTCAGTATTTAAAACTTAAGGAAAGTGTCATGTTCTGTCCTGTTTTGTTCTAGATCTAGGTGGATCTAGGGAGATCGGTTTGTGTCCGCACTTACGGATTGATCTTGACAAAATTGGCGAATCCACTGGGGAGCAGATTGTTTCCTAGTTAGTCTAGTTTCCCTTGCTTTGATTGCTTGTTTTCTGGTCTCTGAGTCTGTGGGAGATCTATAAGACTCTCTGGTTTTGAAAGTTCACTCAAAATTTTTGTTCTTTTTTCCAAAGTTTTTGTTTACAGACATTCTCGCACTGTACCCTTTAGTAGCCTGCGAGAATCATCTGAGTTCGCACCCTACTATGTAATCCATTGCGAGGTGTTCGCACCCTACCTATCTCTAACCTGCGAACTTCACTAATGTTTGCACTGCACCCTATAGCTAGGCTGCGAACCCATTTGAAATTTGTGTTTAGAATTAGGATATCCTATTTTTTGATGCCCAGTTTTTCTTTGATCAGCTGTATTGAACTTTTGGAGTCTATATTGATCTGTTTACAGTCTACTTGACATTCTTTGAGATGCTTATAGCCATCTTTTCTTTGTTTGGTTTTGAAGTATTAGTCTCTTTCTTTGAGTGTCTTTCAATTACAAAGCATGTGTTTTCTTTAGAATTGTTTAGGGAAAGATCAGATTTCTTTTGAATAGTTCACTTTAAAAGAGAACTTTTAGTTTGGGTTTCTTTGTTTTAAGAAAGTTCATTATTGCTTTTAGTGAAAATTTTGAAACAAAAAGATTTAATTTCTTTCTTTATATTAGATTGGGGGCATCCTTGCATTGGAAGTAGAGAAATTGAATGATTCTTGGCATTTTTTTATCTTAAATTATGAAAAATTTTCCCCCTCATGGCTGGGGGGGGCCATGAATCGTGCATTGGTGTTCAGTACCTTTTTTCTCTTTTCTTGAGAATCTTTATATTGAGGAGTTTAATATGTTTTGGAACATCGTGCATATGGGAATGATAAATATTTTCTCCTTCTCGTAGCATAGATTTCATCGAAATGAAAAGATTGCATCTTCATATCTTTGCATAATATTTGAGTCGGTCAAAACACCATATTGTCCACGCCATCTTCCTTTTGAGTAAGAACAACCATAAAATAAAGCGCTTATAAAATTTGATTAGACATTTTTATCTTTTCTGGTAGCAAACCTACATTAGATTAGTTGTAGGGCTTTGGAATAGTTATGAATGATAACTTTCCAAAGTTGCAAACAAACATAGAATCTTGAGTTAGGGAGCGGTTAAATCCACTTATTACATTTTGTACTGGGAGGCCCTTCTAACACAAGGGTCAAGCATGAGGTTGCATTGATCTTGACATAGTTACTCACCCTTCTTTATTGATATCAGTGTAGAGATTGCACGTATTAAGGGGATCGCTTGAGAGGTATACCCACAATGATGAGTGGAAGCCTTTTGAGTTGATTTCGGGCTAGATACCCTGCCCTTGCGTGTGGATTGGACTGTCGACTATCCCCCCAGGATTTATTGTTGTTGGTGGTAACCTTAGTGGCCTATCTTTCTAGGTTCTTTACATGAGGTGACTGTGGAGGGGCAAGTCTTCACGGTACCTGGAATCGACGTTGGCCAAACTCACTCGAGCTCCTTGGAGGGTATACCCACGATTATGTGTGGGAGCTTGCACCAGGGTGTAAGTCCGATAAGCAGGTCATCAATGTAACTTTTCCACCCGCTCTATCTCATCCCCTTCTTACTTTGTTCCCGCGACGTTAGATTTCATCACCAACTAGTGCGTTCATTGTGAGAAGGTTTTGTTTGCTTGCTTGCTTACTAGATTTTTGGCGTGTGCTGTTTGTTTTCCTTAGAGGACTCTAGATTGGATTTTTGTTTAATGGCATTAGTTCCTGGAATGACCAATGAAGGAACCTCTGCTTCAGGGGAACCTTTTGTTTTTCCTTCTTATGGAAACATCGGTCCTCCTCACATCGCTACTTTGAGCCTTCCAGGTCTCACTATTGGATTACCAGTATGGTTGTTTTCCACTCAGGTAATCCCGAATGAAGTTAGTTCTTCCGTCACAAGCACTTCCCCCTAAGAGCATCAACCTCATGTTGATCCTTCACCTTCTTCACTAGTAAGGTCTTCTTCTCCTTCTTCACTTGCAAGGTCGCCTTCCATTTCATCTTCTTCGTCGAGTGAAAGTTATGAAGTTAGTAACTCAGTGAATAAGAAGAAGAAGAAAAGAAAGAATACAAAGAAGAAAAATAAGCAAGGATCCAAACTTCCAACCACTGTCAAACATGTTGGAAAACAACCAGTTACTGTTAATCGTGCTGGGAGTGTTGATGATGTCAAGATTGCCAAAACAACTCGTAAGCCCAAGTACCCTTGCAGACTTTGTAAGGGTATCCATCTTCTTAAGGATTGCCATGGTCTACCCAAGGTTATAGAAGTATGGTCTACACATCCTTGCCAACCCATGTCGTTAGCCTCTGAACAACATGTTGATGACTTCCCGTCAACTAGTCATGATTTAGTTGGGAAGAAGAAAAGTAGAGTCAAGTTCCCGTGCATGTTATGCAAAGGGAGTCATCTCACTCACCTTTGCCCTTGTATGGACTAAGCCTCGAAATTACTGGAAGACATGACTGTTTCACATCCTCAACTCCCAGCCGCTTATCGCAAGTTTTCTCTCGACCCACCTGTAGTTGATGGAATGATCACCGTGGTCCCTTCTCCGGTCAATCCGGTTGATCATGTCATCAATCTGGTCACACCCTTAGTTGAACCAGTTGAAAAAGTGGTTGATCCGATACCATCCTCGGTCAATCCCATTCTCCCCTCAGAGAGTGAAACCCAAGCGGTCGATCTGTTTCCACCTGTTGACCCCATTCTCCCCTTGCAGAATGAAACCCAAGTGGTCGATCTGATCTCTCCATTGGTCGATCCTACTCTCCCACTCGAGAGTAAACTCGATACTGCCCATGTTTTTCTCGTTGATACAGACTCTACCGTGTCAAGGGGTATTCCTCCTTCTCCCATCGGACCCCCTCCAAGTAATGAGGCCATCCGTTTTGATTGGGATGTGCTAACTGGACCTCGTCTTCCCTCTTACATTCCTTTCCAGATTACAGTACAGGTTTGTGGTTGGGACATTCACCAAACATTGATCGATGAAGGTTCGTCTGTTAGTATTTTGTCCTCTATTGCTTGGCAAGCTTTGGGTTGTCCTCCACTTGCATCGGTTACGCAGAATCTATTGGCTTTTAACAGAAGAAATAGTCAACCTTTAGGGACCCTTCCTCAGTTTCCTGTAACTTTGGGAGGGAAAATAGTCTTCATTGATGTCATGGTAGTCCAAGACCCCTTGGATTTTTCCTTACTCCTTGGGTGAGATTATGTCTATGCCATGAAATCTATTGTATGTAATCTTTTTCGTGTGATATCTTTCCCTCACGATGGACGAGTTGTGACTGTTGATCAAATTTCATTCATTGACCCTGCCTGGATTGCCTCCCTAAATGGTTCTTATACGCAGACAGTATCACCCCCGCCACAGGTCAATTATGTGGCGTTGTCACCCATGGCTTCAACTTCTTATGACTTAGATCCAGTGGTTGACATGGTAATCTCTTCGATAGGGTTGTTAGAGCTTGATCTCTTAACTCCTGTCATGACCTTCGACATGGTGTCCTTCCAAAGTGTATTTCTTCCCTCCAGTGAAGACCTCTTGGAAGCCATGACCAAGTTTTTTCCTTTGACATGGTGTTCTTCCAGAGCATTGTCCTCTTGGAATTCATGATCAAGGAGAGGTTTTGAGGATAGTTTTTGCGTCTCTACGACAACCTCCTTAAGAATTGAACCAAAGCTTTCTTCTATTAATTCAATATCTGTACATGGGTGTTCTTCATACAATTCTTTGCTTGCTCTTCTTCTTCCTGCTTTTCGATATGATACAATGATACAATGAGGGTTGTCTATATCCGTTTTCCCTCTCGAACTCTAAACTATCAAATCTACAATTAAAATCTATCTACCAGCATTAACTAAAGTAAATTTCGTCTATCTACCTAAGGACGAGAGCTTAAAGGCTCAAGGTCCATTACAATACAAGTGCGTCGTCTCTTAAATGGATCATTTAAGATTACGCAACAATTCCCAAATTATTTTCAAAAATGTGTGATGGCTTCTCCAGCTGTCTTTCGCTTGATGTGTTGGCTCGCTTGATTGTGCTGGCGATGCTCCTGCATCACTTTAGGTTTTGATGATCTCAAGAATATGTACCCAGATGATCCAGATTTTCAGCAAGCGTATGAAGCAGCTGAGAATCCAGTTCTCAGAGACAGAAGATCATGGATAGAATACATGATCCAGGAAGGATTGTTGTTCAAAGGCAATCAACTGTGTATTCCGAAATGCTCCATGAGGGAGAATCTGTTGAAGGAGAAACACAGTGGTGGATTGGCAGGACATTTCGGTCATGACAAAACATTCACGAAATTGAATGAGTCATATTTTTGGCTGGGAATGCGAGAGGATGTCAAAATATTTGTAGACAGATGTATAATTTGCCAGCATTCGAAGGGAAGAAACCAAAATGCGTGTTTTTATCAACCGTTTCCCTTACCAGAATCTATTGGCTTTTAACAGAAGAACTAGTCAACCTTTAGGGAGCCTTCCTCAGTTTCCTGTAACTTTTGGAGGGAAAATAGTCTTCATTGATGTCATGGTAGTCCAAGACCCCTTGAATTTTTCCTTACTCCTTGGGCGAGATTATGTCTATGCCATGAAATCTATTGTCTGTACTCTTTTTCGTGTGATATCTTTCCCTCACGATGGACGAGTTGTGACTGTTGATCAAATTTCATTCATTGACCCCGCCTGGATTGCCTCCCTAAATGGTTCTTATACGCAGACAGTATCACCCCCGCCACAGGTCAATTATGTGGCGTTGTCACCCATGGCTTCAACTTCTTATGACTTCGATCCAGTGGTTGACATGGTAATCTCTTCGATAGGGTTGTTAGAGCTTGATATCTTAACTCCTGTCATGACCTTCAACATGGTGTCCTTCCAAAGTGTATTTCTTCCCTCCAGTGAAGACCTCTTGGAAGCCATGACCAAGTTTTTTCCTTTGACATGGTGTTCTTCCAGAGAATTGTCCTCTTGGAATTCATGATCAAGGAGAGGTTTTGAGGATAGTTTTTGCGTCTCTACGACAACCTCCTTAAAAAATGAAATAGAGGTTTCGAGGATAGTTTTTTCTTCTCTGAGGAAACCTCGTTAAAAAATGAAACAGAGGTCTTTGAGCATGTTTTTTTTTTTATTTCAAGATCGTTAAAAAATGAAACCACTTACGAGGGTAGTTTTTTCGTCTCTGTGACAACCTCGTTAAAAAATGAAATAGAGGTTACGAGCATAGTTCTTGTTTCTATGTCAAGCTCGTTAAAAAATGAAATAGTTTTCCCCCTCTCTGTTTGAGTCAAGTCCTTCGTCTAGTATTTGAAGCTTCATTTTCTCTGCCTTTGTTGTTGGATGAAATGAAGCTTGGGGGGAAATAATTCTAGCCTCTGGACTTCATGCTGAAGTAGATCCGCTAGCTTCTTAAGCTGGGGGCTAAGTACCAACCATGCATTGGAAAGTTCCAAGCATAGTTTTCTATGGTTCAAGCTTGTGTAAAAATGAAACCATCTACCTCAAGCATAGTTTCCTTTGGTTCAATCTTGTGTAAAAATGAAACCAGGTCCAAGCATAATTTTTTTTAGTTTTTAAGCTTGTGTAAAAATTAAAATCTATCCCAAGCATAGTTTTGTTTTGTTTTCAAAGCTTGCGTAAAAATGAAAACAATCCCGAGCTTAGTCTTTTTTTTTTCTCGTGCTCGTAAATCAATGAGAATGTAACCGAGTATACTTTTATCACTTTTTCGGACTCGTAAAGGTCATAAGAAAAAGGAACCCCCYTGGAGTCCTCTTTAAGCTCTTTTCAGACTCTCTAAACATGAAAAGATCGTCGAGCGACCTTGCTATTTTCACGCTCGATAAAGTATTTGAAGTACGTGTCTGGTGAGCGATAATTTATCTCTTTTTCGGTCTCATCCAGACTATTTTACGAAAAAGGAATTGAGAGAGTTCTCTTTTGAGTGTTTTTCCAAACTCTGTAATCTTGAAAAACCTTCGAGTTTTCTATCTCTGGACTCGTTAAACAAACATTGACAGACCCGTGATGGGACCGAACCATTCCTTCTTAGGGTTTGTTAAACATACTCTGAAGGACTCATTCAAAGGATGAGCTTAAATCAACAAGCATATGTTATCCTCCTCAAGCTTGCGTAAAAATAAAGAGGTACTCTCCAGAAATGGTGGGGGAAAAAATTGGGAAAGAATTGTGTCTAAACCTGTATCACTTGTTACTCTGATATACATCAAATCTTGTTTCATGTCATTGATGTGGGATAGATTAAGGCCCTCCTATGACAAGTTTTTTCCCATCGACTTTAACTCATTATCCAAGAATTAGACTTAGAAACCAATTGGTACCTTGGAAATTGCATGCCTCAATGGACGGTTTCCTCACTTTCGACAGTGGGTTTTCATTATTGACCCCTGATCGGGAGATTCCGTCGAGTGTTCAACTTCAGCTCATTTATTCACATTCGTTGGATTGTACCATAGTACCTTGGGAGTCATTGACATTAATGGTGATTTCCCTCGCACTTGTTAACGGTATACACTAATGACCGGTAATCAAGTGGTTTCTACCATGTTTGAATTCAACACATGTATTCACATGGTTAGATTCGTACTATAAAGTGGTGGAGATGAAGACCCTGGATCTTTTCTGACAGATCCAGGTTGCATTGGAGTATATTTAGTGTACTGTTGCATAGATCCACATTGTATGTCTGGTGTCTATGTTCAAATTTGAGTCTTTAACACATAGATCCACAGTGTATTTTTGGTGGCTATGTTCAGATTTGAGTCATATTGGCATGGATCCACAGTGTATGTTTGGTGGCCATGACCTGTCTTACTTGACATGAATCTTCGCATGTCGGCATTTATTCTTTGAGTCAGTTTTATTCTGAGTATCAGAATGCCTACCTCAGTGATGATATATTATTGTACTGTATTTCCTTGTTTGTTGGCAGGTTTCCGACCGATTGTTCCTTGTTCCCTACACACACTCGACAAAGTATTTCAGCTATCACTCTATTCTAACTTCATACTTTGGGGGGCTCTCTGTTACACATTATTTTTGTCATCCCTATGATCGTTAATGATGTAAACCTATTTGTTTCCTTCAGAGGGGTCAATGGCCTGAGTTCCTAAAGAGAGAAGGGAGAAGAACTTCTCCTGAGAAAAGAAGTTGCTTTTTCCTATGTAAAAACCTTATAAAAAGGGAATTTTGCATGTTGCTATATAGGCAGGGTGTGAGAATGACCCATTCTCGCAGGTTTCACTATAGCTAGGGTGCGAACACCTCGCAGGTTTCTTTATAGCTAGGGTGCGAGAATGCCTGCACATGGGAAAAATGAGCGTTTTCTCGAATCTTCTAGAAGGAGAAACTTCTATGGTGAGGTGGCATCCGAATGGTTTGGATCTTACTCGCTTTCATGATTTAGTGGGATCATCCTAAC
>ML785092.1:227553-321407 GCA_009831015.1 Picea engelmannii | reverse complement strand
TTCATCATTGTATGAGCGTTGAAATGGAGCTAGGATAACGATGGTGAGAGGAAGAGACATTTAGACGGTATGTCACTCATTCCTCTTTAGTTAGTAAATTCAGTATTTAAAAATTAAGGAAAGCGTCATGTTCTGTCCTATTTTTTTCTAGATCCAGGTGGATCTAGGGAGATCGGTTTGTGTCTGCACTTACAGATTTATCCAATAACAATGACATTTAAAATAGTTAATGTAAAGTAGATAGAATTTAATTCTAGACTATACAGTTGTACAACGCAAGAGGGAAACGGGATATAGACACCCTCATTATGCATTGTAACATTATTCAGAAGCATTTGGAGCAAGAAGAAGCAGAGAGATGTCTAAAACAACCCATGTACATACATTTGAATTAATAGAAAGCTTTGATTCAAATTCATGGTTTGTGTTGTTCTCTGTGTATTGATGCTGAATGATAGGCTCATGAACGTTTTCTTCCTATTATACATTTTCTTTTATATGATGTGTATGTGATTTCATGTATGAATTGAAGTCTGAGAGGGAGATGGAATGAGTTTCAATTGTTTCTCTATTTGAGCTAGATAATTCCTACAAGGAGTGCAGTTGAAGTGTCTGCAAGGAGTGCGTTGATAGAGGGTTCATATAGAGATAGCTTTTGTTCTCATTCATCCAGAAGTGCAGTTGGGCATAGGATCCGTGCAAGGAGTGCGCGGGTTGGGTAAAAGTCTCAGGGTTGCGAACCTGAGTGAAGCATTTGACAGACTGTTGTTGCAGGTGTGCGCAGAGTCAAGTGACTTCAACACTTCGACGTTGTTGAAGGTTTTCTGCAAGGAGTGCGTGCAAGAGTTTTCTTGAAGGACTTGAGGTCGTGGGGAAAATCTCAGGAGGGATAGGACCTTCGAATTTGTTTAAGGACAGCATAGAAAAGTTGTGCCTTGAAGGTTGGCAAGAAGCGTCGCAAGTTTGCATGCAGGTGGATAAGTTCTGTGGAAGAACACTTAGTCATTTTGTGGATTGCATAAGGAAGAATGGACGGTCGATATCTTCCAGGGAAAATCAGCGAATCACCATGAGCCGTTGGATATCGCGGGGGTGCAGGGGGATACTGTAGATATTCCCATAGTGTTTAAAGCTCATAAGTGGCAGAGCCGTTGATCCAATTCAGCCAGGGGCGTTGGATTATTCGTGAAATCGCCTATTGGGATTTCGCAAGAAAGGAATCGAATATTTGGTAACGGGAGTCGTGAAATTGTGATACGCGATATCCCGATGGCTACAACTACAGTGTGGGGCCATAGGATTTGGTGGTGGATAGGTAGCACACTGTATTGGGGTTCGGGAAAAGTAAAGTCCTGAAACATTGGACATCAGGATTCACAATCCCACGAAGTCTGAAATCTCAACGAGGTGACAGGACCGTTGAAAAGTCAAAGCCGCAAGCTCATCGGAGTTTCGGCATATCGGGACTCGGGATTCAGAGAACCGAGTTTCTTGACACCGTGAGTGTCGAGATCCCGATAGAGAAAGTCTCGAAAAAGGAACGGAAAGGTCAGCGTTGACTCATATCGGGTCTCGGAGATTCGAGAGTCCTACGCTAGATCACTGACCTCGCAATGTTGTGAAGTCTGATTCTCTGATAAGTAAAGAGAGGGGAAGTCGCGCAAAGAGATCTGTGGGTGGATATTTCCCGATAGGGAAATAGAAGGACCGGTTAGTGTTCTTCGGGCCGTGGAAAGAGAAGATCCTATGAGCAGGCGTGTTTGCGGGTGCGACACTGCGTCATGATCTAAAGAATCTACTTCTACAGAAGAAAGGACCTCCAATGAAGAAGGAGGGGATGTGTACTTGGCTTCTTAAATAGGACATGTATATCATGAGGCATGGTTGGTTGACTCAGGTGCATCCTTTCATATGAATCCCCATAGGGAGTGGTTCTGTGAATATAAAAGGTATGATGGAGGTAATGTTTTCTTAGGTGATGATTCAACAACTAGAATCATAGGACGAGGAAAATTCAAGTTGAGGCTCATAGATGGAAGGATTAAAACATTGCCTTGTGTTCTACACATCCCAAGTTTGGTAAGAAATTTTGTTTCTGTAAGAAAAATAGACGATGCAAGGGTAAAAAAAATATTTGAAAAGGAAACATGCAGGATGGTTCGAGGAGAAATGGTGTTGTTGAAGGGAGTTCGGTTTGAAACTCGGTATACGCTGAAAGGAAGCACTATTAGTGATGGGTGTAATAGTTCCATTGTTCTTGATATTGGAGTTGAAGAAGAAAGAACTCTTGCAGTCTCTGGAGAAAAGGTTATGATGTGGCATCAAAGACTGGGGCATATTGTAGAGAAGGTTCTTCGACTACTACATGGTAAAGGTATGGTTGAAGGCATGTCTAACTTCTCTTTGGATTTTGATTTCTGTGAAGATTGCCTATATGGGAAGTAGAATCGGGTAAGATTCCCCTCTGGTGCAACGAGGGCAGAAGGACTTTTACAGCTAGTTCACAGTGATGTTTTTGGACCTGTGCCAGTCCCATCATTGGGAAAGTCTGTGTAGTACTATGAATCATTTATAGATGACTTCTCGAGGAATACTTGGATATATTTCCTCAGGAAGAAATCCAAAGTCTTTGATAGGTTTAAAGAGTTTAAGGATCTTGTTGAGAATCAAACAAAGAAAATAAGGTGTTGAGGAAAGATAATGGCGGAGAGTTCTGCGGGAATGAATTTGAAGAATTTTGTAAGAAGTGTGGTATAGAAAGGCAGAAGAATACTCCATATACACCTCAACATAATGGAGTTTCAGAAAGGATGAACAAGACACTGATGGAAAAATCAAGGTGCATGCTCAGTGGTGTTAGGTTAGGGAAACAATTATGGGTAGAGGCAATGGGTACTGCATGTTACCTGGTCAACATATCACCCTCATCAACATTGGATGACAAGACTCCACAAGAGGTATGGACTGGTAAGGAAACTTCTGTACACATCTCAAGGTATTTTGTTGCTATGCATATGTTCATGTTCCAAAGGAAAAGAAGAGTAAGCTAGATAAGAAGGCCGAAAAGTGTATCTTTATTGGATATAAAGATGGTCTCAAAGGTTATAAGATTTGGAACAAAGAAACTAATAAGGTAGTGTATAGCCGAGATGTGGTATTTAGAGAAATGAATGATGATGTTAAACAAGAATTCTTACCAAGTAAGGAAGAACTAGAGAAAATACAGTTTAATTTAAAAGATGATGTGTCAGGCTCTACGGAAGAACAAGAATCAGAATAAGAAGATCCTCATACTCTATTATTGAGGAGATCGGTTCGAGAAAGAAGGCTATCCAAAAGGTATACTCCATCTGATTTCCATTCAAATTTTTCTTTGTCTATTACTGATGATGATCCTAGAACTGTCAGGGAGGTAGTGGATTCAGAGGATGGAAATCTCTAGAAAAGGGCCATGGACAAAGAAATGACATCTTTGGATAAGAATGAGGTTTGGGATCTAGTGGAGTTGCTGACTGGAAGAAATCCCATTGGAAACAAATGGGTATTTAAAAATAAGTTGAATGAAAAAGGAAAAGTGGAGAAATACAAAGCTCGGTTAGTAGAAAAGGGTTATTCCCAGGTTGAGGGAATTGATTTTGGTGAGATTTTTTCTCCTGTTGCCAAGTTAACCTCTATAATATTTATGTTATCTATTATTGTTTCATTTGATTTTGAAGTAGAAAAAATGGATGTGAAGACATCATTCCTACATGGGGATCTGGAAGAATAAATCTATATGAAGCAACAAGAAGGTTATGTTGTGAAGGGAAAGAAGGAGTTGGTATGCAAGCTGAAAAAGTCCCTGTATGGTTTAAAACAATCACCAAGGATGTGGTATCAAAAATTTGATACTTATATGTTGGGAGTTGGATTCACAAGAAGAGAAGAGGATCATTGTGTGTATTTTAAATTAATTGGTGATCATTTGATTTATTTGGTCTTGTATGTGGATGACATGTTGTTGATAGGAAACAACAAGGAGATTATCTGGGATGTGAAAACTTAGTTGTCCTCTAAATTTTACATGAAGGATCTTGGTACTTCAAATTTCATTTTGGGCATGGAAAATAAAAGAGATCGGAAAAGGAGGAAACTCTAGTTAAATCAGAGAAAATATGTCGAGACAATATTGCAGTGGTTTAATATAAAAGAATGCAAATCGGTCAAGGTTCCTAATCCTGTTGGTGTAAATTTCTTTGCGGATCAATGTCCCAAGACACATGAAGAGGAGGAGGACATGTCTTGTGTTTCATATCCGAGTGCAGTTGGCAGTCTGATGTATGCAATGGTATGTACTAGACTAGACATTTCACACGCAGTGGGAGTTTTGAGCAGGTATATGTCAAAACTAGGGAAGGAGCATTGGACAATAGTAAAAAGGGTTTGCAGGTATTTGCGTGGCACTGCTAGCTATGGATTGTGCTACCAAGGAAAATTGAGATTGGACAGAGTGGTGGATATACATGGCATTGTGGATGTAGATTGGGCTAGAGATCTAGATCATAGGAGATCTACAAGTGGGTATGTATTTAACTTGTTTGGAGGAGAAATATGTTGGATGAGAAAAAGACAGGTTGTAGTGGGACTTTCAACAACAGAAGTTGAATACATGGCAGCCACTCATGCAAGTAAGGAAGCAGTATGGTTACAAAGATTGTGTTTAGGCATTGGGTTGGTACAACAAGCTGTAAAGATAGATTGTGATAGTCAGAGTGCAATTTTTTTGGAAAAGAATCGAGCTTATCATTCAAAGACAAAGCATATTGATATTCAATATCACTTTGTGAGAGACATGGTTGAATAAAAGAAAGTATTGTTGATGAAGGTGGACACTTTGAAGAATATTGTAGATTCATTAACAAAATCTATGAGCACTGAGAATTTCAGTTAGTGTAGAGGATCCATGGGAATTGTTTCCCTGCATTCTTGACTATGTATCCTTGTAACCCCCTATATGAAAAGCAAAAAACAAGTGGGAGAATGCTGGGTATGTGTTATATTCTTTGCACGAGTAGTAGTGTCACATATTTAGGTGGTTTTTTGGCACATGGTTTCTTTGTCGATGGTTTTCTATTTCCGGTTAAGGAATTAGGGTTGTTGACTAATCTAGGTCATTGGGTTAGCGGTTTGGATGCCGCTAGATACTATATGTATATTGTATTGTAAACAACGTAACACAATGAAAATATAGAATATGTTGAATTTCCCGGTTTGGGTTTCTAGGGGGAAAATCTCTATGTAATGTTTGTATTTTCCATTGTATCTTTTCTGTTCTTTTACTAAATATATGTTTGCAGTAAATATTGTACAAGGTTAAACTCTACAAAAAATAGAAACAACTCTAGATAACCCACAATGACAACCTTCCCAGTTTCTTTAGAATTTCCATAATCTCTTAACCTCAGACCAAATTTTAAAGTAGTGAACCAAAAATACTCATGAATAGTATACTTGAGTAGAGAGAACGAGATACTAACCAACAAATTGAATTCCACATAAAGGTTTTGAAATAGGGCGCAAGTCTAGTGTCCTTGGAGCTACTTGATCCTTCCTATTTTTCCACAAAGACTATCTACCTAAATAATCCACTGGCTATAAGAAACCCATCGCCTACTCTTTCCATAATGTTTCACCTACCCATCATTCCTCTAAGAACATGCCTAAGACTCAGAGGATCTCCACTTAATGAACATGTGACATAGCGCATTCGTTCGTAGGATATAATAATAATAATAATCTATTTTTAAGCTCACAGACATCAAATTGGTGTATGATACCCCCATGTTTTTGGGACAAGGGACCCCCTCTGCCCAACGATTTGACTGGTAAAGTCTACGGAGGTATACATACCCTACCCCCCTCTGGATTTGAACTTGTGACCTCTTAGGAGGAAACACATGTTCTTAACCATTAGGCCCACTCTAAAGAATACCCTTAATTTCACTAGATATCGGTAAATACCTCCCCAAATCCTTTTTTTTAACCCCCATCCCAATAAATTTTTCCAATAAAAAAAACAAATTTTTACTAGATATACCCTATTTTTACTAAATGCCCCTCTTTATACCCCCCAATACCTATAAACCCCCTTGTAACCTATGGTACATGATATTTTATTCAATGAATATAAAATGATTTGCATTAAATAACATAAACAAAGATCATGTGCAACATTAATGAAGAAAGCATATACATGAGAAATAACAAGAAGAACAATTGCAAAAGACTTAATAATGGAGTTTATCCCAACAATGGACTCTATCTGCAAGCCCACTTTTTAGTGAAGGGGCCTTTATATTATCTCAACAAAAATTGGTATAAGTACATGGTAATACCTCAAATATGGAAATTCCCTGAAAATCCACAGTTTGGATCCAAATTATGACTACAACAATGGATTCAGGGTGAGAAATTGTGCAAAAATTGTAAATTCATTAAATTCTATCACTGTAACTTTCAGTCCCCTCCTCGGCTATACCTATAAAAATGTGCCACAACTGTTTGAATCTCCTACAATAAATGTGCCCCTATATAAACATGCATGGACGTATGGATGGGTACATCGGATCCCTTCCTGTTGGTAGCAAGTATGAGCTTTAAAATAATTTGTGGGGTGGACTTACCAAGTACCACTTGCTGGTTCATTGGAAAATCATGGTGTTAATAGTGGTGAGGCCCGAGGTCAAACCCGTGGGATCCCACTATAGGTCATTTGTTATACAATATATATATATGGGTGTCATGTTTTAGGGTCCATCCACCGGATTTGGCGTCGTCTGATCGACTCGTATCCATTAACCACCCACCATTTGTAAATGCCATTATTTTGGTAGCTAGTAGTCGTTTTGGATTAGCGCCAAAATTTACCATCGTTGGTTATTCGTTGACTCGTTCGACGCAACCCAATCTAGTGGTCGATCATTTAATTTTTTTTTGACATTCGACCTTTAACCTTCAATGGGCATCCGAGGGGTGCCATGTGGAACCCTTTGATTGGGTCACATGGAGCTTCCAGATTGGTTGTCTTTTCCCAGTCACTTGTTGATGTAGGTTGTCGTGCATCATGATGCAAGAGTGACACGAGATGGCCCCTGGGTGGTGCCATGTGGCACCTCCTAGGCGTTCCATGTGTCACTTACCTATTGGGCCATTTGGCCACCCAAAAATTCCAAATCGACATGACACTTGGCATCCTATCATGTTTCCATGTCAACATGATGACATTAGCATGACATCATGCTGATGAGAGTACTCTGTAGTTAGTTTCTGACATCATCCTCTATGATACTGACATCACCATGTTGAATTTGATTAGGTTGACTAAAAATTTTACTGGCCATATCTTTGTTATCTGGACTTTGTTTGAGGTGTCGTTTGCATCATTGGAACGATCTCTATGATCTCTTCAAATTGATGTCATTTTCACTAAGATTCAAGGACTTTGAATGTTTTCCTTTTAGATCCTCCTAGATCATTCCTCCCCACTTAGAATCTTTTAGACCACCAAAAGCCTTATCAATCACCATATAGGTAAGGAAATGTCTCCCTCACTTTCCCCTTCTCGATCCACCGTGATTTGCTTGGATGTGTGTATTTAAGGCCCACTCAAAGATATTCAAGATTACCCCTATGTGAAGTCCTTGTCCTCTTGTCCAAGATGATTTCTTCCTTCAACTCATCCAAGTAATCAAGAGAAAACTCATCCATTGAAGGTACTGAAATACTCTCCCTTTGATCCGTGATCATGGGAGGCTCATAAAGTTTCAGGTTCTCCACATTCACAACTGAGTATATCTGAATGTATGGTGGTAGATATAGGAAGAAATAATTTGTGCCAATCTTTTCTAAGATGGTGAAGGGTCCATATCATATGGGCTTGAAATTATTTCCTTCACCCTTCAACCTTTCTTTGTTGATGAGAAGACATACTTGATCACCTACTCGGAATTGATGATCTACCCATTTATTATCATGCTTAGCCTTATATGATGCAGGTGCATCGCTTCACGCCAACAACGTGCCAGCTAGAAAACAAACTTAACGCACATTCAATGGAGGAGAGAGGTGCAACCCTCTTGTTTTTCAAATTTTGAATTTGATTTAAATGTTTGTAAGGATGGTAGAGCCGAAGCCATGCCTTCGAGCATGGTGTAGTTGTTATTTCCTTAATGGTTGACAGGTAGAAGGGGATCTAAATCCAATTAGGATTAGATGTCCCATTCAGTGTAATTCATTGTAATTAATGAAAGTAGTTATCTTGGAGGGAAAAGATCGAGGAGCCCCCTTGTGTAAAGATATATTTTTTGTCTTTCTGTTAAAAAGTAGTAGTTAGACATAATGGAAGAGGATAGGAAGAGGAGAGGAAACCGAGACTCTATAGCAGTCAGACCTTACCCAATTTGTAACAGGCATTTCTATTAATACAAAGAGCAGTTTTTCCTACACTTGAATCTTTGTGTGTTTATGAATGAATGTCTTTATGGTTTATGATATGTTGTAAATGTATGAGTAGTTTACATTTGGAGGGATAGATAGAATTTGTTGTCTGTGGGTTCTTTGATTTTCAATCTGGGTTCTTTGTGGCTTCATGCAATAGGTTGCATGACAGAGTATTGAGAGCTCTGTAAGCCAGTGAAAGAGTGAAAATATGATTTCTGCATAATTAGGGAAAAGACGTGCCAGGAGGGTGCACCAGAGGAATCATAGACTCAAGGGAGAAGCCTCAAGGTTTCTGAATACCTTGGAGGAAAGACTGTGCAGAGAAGGCATAGAGAAAGACAAAAAATTTTAGGATTCTGTGAAGATTTTCCAGGTGGGCATCGAATGAGTGCAAGGAGTGCACAGGAAGAAATCTTTATCGATTTCAGAAAGAACCAAATTTACTGAGAACTTTGTAGGGATCTTCCAAGTGGGCATTGAGCTGGTACAAGTGTGCACAAAAGGAAATATGTATGAAGTTTGTAAGGAGATAGAGTTACTCAACACTTTGTGAGGAGAAACTCTGCAAGGTGTGCATCGAGCAAGGAGAATGCAAGGTGTGCATGGGAGATCATAGTCTTCAAGGAGATCAAGCTCATAAGAGATAACACAAGGTGTGCATAGGAGACATAATTATTCTAAGTCCATAAGCTCAGGAGAGATAGCATTTCCATAATGCAGGTGATATGCAAAGTTTTAGGGCTTGTAGGAGAAGAATCGAAGACCGAAGCCTTCGACACTTAGAAATATTCTAAGTCAGAGAACAAAAGGAAAAATCAGAAGGACAAATAACAACAACCAATAGATCAATGACAGAGTGGATTTGGATCATTGAATCTATGTCCAGGCACACTAGAAAGTGAGCAAGGGAAGAATAGATCTGGGTCATTAGGTCTAGCATAGAGGACAGATAGCCGTCAGACCTGAGAGAAGGTGCATGAGTTTTAACCCTCTTATAAGAAAAGGAGAGAGGACCCATCAAAGTCCCTGAAGCATCAGGATCGTCCATTGTGGAGGACATGTGGTGAAGATATGGAAGTCGTCGGGGTTTCAGGATTTAGGTGGAGAAGGGTGGCGAAGAGCAAGGACTCACGATTTCTAAAATTACAAAATCACTCCAGCCATTGTATCAGAAGTGACAGGTGGCGAAGATCCGAAATCCATTGGGGTTTCAGACTTTGGGAGAACAAGGTTAAATACCAGAGAAAACTCGTAAAAGGAGATTTGGTGAAAGGATCAGGACCGTCCATCGAAGAGGATGAATGGCTTGTGGTCAGCATTTCAGAGATATCATGAAAATAACTTGGACCATCAACCAAGGAGGACACAGGGATGTTGGATCTGGCCTGGAGGAGGAAAGGGAATCGGGGTCCCAGGGATTGGAGTGTTGGGTTTGCATTGCACCCACACCCAATATTTTGAAATGTGATGAGCCCTTTGTGGGTTAGCCAGTGATCACAGGACTATGGTCACTTGACCGAGAGCTAAGGGAGGATCTAGATGTGGAGATAGGCCCCATTTTTAGGTTTGGCATTTCAAGGGACGAGGAGTGGAGAGCTCTCGCAGGCATGAGTCCTGAAACAACGAAACACAAAAGACGTGTTGCTCAGAGCCTTAGGTCATAGCCCAGGTTCACGAGAGAGTAAGGGATGATCATGAAAGGAGCCAATGTCAAGTTGTGTGTTGGTTCATAATGGAGAAGGGCACCGAATAGTGGGCGTGCTCGTAGGTTTTTCTCAAGGCCCGCGTCTTGAGAAAAAGGGACCTATGGATTCATTAAAAAGGGTTCCAACAAGAGCCTGAAGATAAATTTTATCTCAAGAATGTAAACGATACAGTGACTGGGAGGTCGCAGAACCCTAAAGGGGAGGGGGTCTACATCAGGTGGTATCAAATCTTGATTTCTCTCAAGCAGAGAAGGAAATGAAGGTGATGACTTGATATCATATTTGACTTTGGACAACAGATAAAGGAAGACAGGGTATTGAATCTCTGTGAGAAGGTTGTTGTATGGATAAAACAACAAATGGTACATTCAAGTGGACTGTAGGAGATTCTATAAGTGCTCTCAGTTGCAAAGTGACAACAATATATTTTCCAGGAGGGCAGATTCAAAGTGAAGATGGCTACTGAAGGCCATAAGCGTGGTCAATCCAAGGACCACCTACAGAAAAGAAAGGATGATATAGATGAAGAACTCACCGAGATAAGAGTGAGGATGGAGAATATTGCATTTCGAATGCAACAGAGCGCTAAGGCGCATTGGGTGTGTGAATGGCCCATAAACAAGAAAGTAAAATGGCCGATTCAAAAATTGTTGGCTAGAGGGATGCAAAGGTTGTTAAGAGGATGGCTAAGGTATGTTGCAAGTCTCAAAGATGAAGAGGAAGTGGTTCATGTCTGTGAGCCAGAAGCTGGGAGAAATACCAGTGATGATAAGGAGAAGAGATCACTGGAATATCTCGTGAACTACCAGGAAGGCGGTGAAGAAATTTCAGGTTGTTAGGTGGGAAATGAGGTGGGATCGATTGATCTCATAGAATGCCAGGTGGGCAGGGAGGAAATCCCATATTTTTAGGTGGGAAAGAGAGAGAATATGAAATCAAATGAGATTTCATATCAGCAAGGAGAGTTGATGGAGAAGGATCAGACACACTTTCTAATCATTGGGGGAATAGAGGTATTCCTGCCATATAACCCAGTTGAGGCCAAAGCCTGTGTTGCAATTGCAACAACAAAAGAAGAAGGAGAGCCAAGTGTGACTGTCAAAGAGAAATAATAAATGGGACAGACATCAGGATTCAAACTCCTAGCAGAATAAGAAGACCATTCAATAGAATTGTTCAAAATTTTCAGCCAGGAAGCTGAACATGAGGTAACTGCAGTACTAGAGGCTATAGAAGAAGAAGCAAAAGAGGAAGAAATGGACAACATAGATTTTTTTGATATGTATGAATAATTTGAATCCCTAGAGAAAAGAGTGATAGTGCAGAGCATGCACATCCAATAGATCAGGTTGGAGACAGAGGGAGAATACCAACCCAAGGAGTAGCTGGAGGAAGCTGGAGATGCACCAACATAAGAACTAGCAGAAGCAAAGATGTCAGAAAGGGAAACTAAGAATAAGCTCAGTGATGCGACTATAGAATTGAAGTCTGGAACAGGAGGGAAATCTAAGGCTGCAAGGGATGGAGAAAACAACAGGAAGGATTGAGTTGATCTACCCATTTGCAGGGAAGAAGTGCACCCAAGGAAACTACGTAAGGAGAGCCAACAACTAGAGAAACTAGATGAGGTAATTGAGAAGATAAGAAGGTTGATGGTGAAGTCAACACAAGAAGTTTCCAGTGAGGAGAAGATGAGCATAGGAAGACTTGCAAGAGCAACAGGGTAGGAACAACAAAGAAGTGGAGCAGATGGTCAGCTCCAAAGAACAGTTTGGGATCCAAGTGGATTTCAACAGAGAATGGAAGCTCAAGAGAAGGAGCTCATGAATTTTTCACAGCAGTGGAGTATGATGCAGGAGCATCGCTTCACGCCAACAACGTGCCAATTAGACAACACACTCAACGCACATTCAATGGAGGAGAGAGGCGCAACCCTCTCATTTTTCAAATTTTGAATTTGATTTAAATCTTTGTAAGGATAGTAGAGACGAAGCCATGCCTTCGATCATGCCGTAGTTGATGTCTCCTTAATGGATGATAGGTAAAAGGGGATCTAACTCCAATTCGGATTAGATGGCCCATTCAATGTAATTCATTGTAATTAATGAAAGTAGGTAGCTTGGAGGGAAGAGCTCGAGGATCCCCTTGTGTAAATATATATTTTTTGTCTTCTATTAAAAAGTAGTAGTTATAAATAATGGAAGAGGATATGAAGAGGAGAAGAAGCAGAGACTCTATAGCATTCAGAGCTTACCCAATTTGTAACAGGCATTTCTATTAATACAAAGAGCAGTTTTTCCTGCACTTGAATCTTTGTGTGTTTATGAATGAATGTCTTTATGTGTTTATGATATGCTGTAGATGTATGAGTAGTTTACATTTGGAGGGATAGACATAATTTTTTGTCTGTGAGTTCTTTGATTTTCAGTCTGGGTTCTTTGTGGCTTCATGCAAGAGGTTGCATGATAGAGTACTGAGAGCTCTATAAGCCACTGCAAAAGCGCACATATGAGTTCTACAGAATTTGGGAAGCAATGTGCCAGAAGGGCGCACCAGAGGAATCATAGACTCAAGGGGGAAGCCTAAAGGTTTCTGAATATCTTGGAGGAAAGACTATGTAGAGAAGGCATAGAGAAAGACAAAATTTCTGACGATTCTGTGAAGCTCTGTCAGGTGGGCATCGAGCAAGTGCAAGGAGTGGACATGAAGAACTCTTTATCGAGTTCAGAAAGAAACAGAGTTACTGAGAACTATGTAGGGCTCTTCTAGGTGGGCATTGAGCCGATACATGTTTTCACAAAAGGAAATCAATGTGAAGTTCATAAGGAGACATAGTTACTGAACACTCTGTGAGGATAAACTCTGCAAGGTGTGTATCGAGAAAGGAGAACGCAAGGTGTGCATGGGAGATCAGAGTCTTCGAGGAGATCAAGCTCAGAAGAGATAACACAAGGTGTGCATAGGAGATAGACTTATTCTAAGTCCATAAGATCAAGAGAGATAGCGTTTCCAGAATGCAGGTGAGACCCAAAGTTTTAGGGCTCACAGGAGAAGAATCGAAGGTCGAAGCCTTCGACACTTAGAAATATTCTAAGTCGAAGAACAAAAGGAAAGCTTATAAGGAGGAACAACAACAACCACTATATCAGCAATAGAGTGGATATGGATCATTGAATATACATCTAGGAACACCAGGGAGAGAACAAGGGAAGAATAGATCTGGGCCGTCAGGTCTAGCACAGAGTACTGATAGTCGTCGGATCTGGGAGAAGGTGCACGAGGTTTAAACCTCGTATAAGAAAAGGAGAGAGGACCCATCAAAGTCCTGGAAGCATCGGGACTATCCATTGTGGAGGACACGTGGTGAATATCTGAAAGTCGTCGGGGTTTCAGGACTTAGGTGTAGAAGGGTGGCGAAGAGAAAGGACTCACAATCACCAAAATCATGAAATTACTCCAACTGAGTGACAGGTGCCGAAGATCTGGAAGCCATTGGGGTTTCAGACTTCGGGAGAACAAGGATAAATACCAGAGAAAACTTGCGAAAGGAGATGTGGTGAAAGGATCAGGACCGTCCATCGAAGAGAATGGGTGGCGAGTGGTCGGTGTTTCAGATATATTGCGAAAATAAATTGGACCATTGATCAAGTTGGATGTAGGGTCGTTGGATCTGGCCTAGAGGAGGATCGAGATTTGGGGTCCCGGGGATTAGAATGTTGGGTTCGCATTACACCCACACTCCCAATATTGCGAAATGTGATGAGCCCTTTGTGGTTTAGCCGATGATCACAGGACTATGGTCACTTGACTGATATTTAAGGGAGGAGCTAGCTGTGGAGCTAGGCCCCATTTTCAGGTTTGACATTTCAAGGGCTGAGGAGTAGAGATAGCTCCCAGGCAGAAGTCCTGAAACCGTGAAACGCAAAATACATGTTTCTTATACCATTGGGTCATGAGAGAGGAAGGGATGATCATGAAAGGAGCCAATGCCGAGTTGTTTTTTGGTTCATAACAGATAAGGGCACCGAACAATGGGCGTGCTCATAGGTTTTTCTCAAGGCCTGCGTCTCGAGAAAAAGGGACCTGTGGATTCATTAAAAAGGGTTCCAATAGGAGCCCAAAGAGAAATTTTGGCTCAAGAAGGTAAACGATCCAGTGACCAGGAGGTCGCAGAACCCCGAAGGGGAGGGTTTTTGCATCATTATACTAGGATTGGCTCTTTTCCAATTGTTCGTGGACAGTTTGGTGTACCAATTGAATCCTCTATATGAACTTGAGTCAACCTATTGGATTTGTCTTCATCTCTTTGAACACTTGAGTCGACATATTTCCCAAATGTCAAGTCCAAGGGAGTCTTAGGTAGATACAAAAAACATGTTTCAAATGGTGAAATTTGGGTGGAAGAGTGCAAGGCTTAGTTGTATGCATGTTGTACATCGTGTAAATGCTCATCCCAAAGTTTAGGATGTTTATTGCAGTAACCTAGAAGAAAATTAACCATGGTCTTGTTGACCACCTTTGTCTATCTATCGATATGTAGATGGAATGTAGTACTCCTCTTCAACTTGGTGTCCATGAGTTTCCAAAAACTTGTTCAAAATTCCCCTAAAAATCGATAATCTCGATCGGAGATAATGGACGTGGGAAACCCAAAATGAACCCATACATGTTGGAAGAACAAGTGAGCATCATTCTTAGTTCTGACCTGCCTTTTACATGGCATTAAGATACAAATATTGGTAAACCTTTCCACTACCACATACAAGTATTCATGACCCTTTCTAGACATAGTTAAATCCCCTACAAAATCCATGGATATGCTCTCCGAAGGATGAGAAGGAAGAGGAAGTAGTGTGTACAACCCCAATTTTCTATTAGTGGGATTACAAGTTGAGCACAACACACAACCCTTTACATATTTTGTTACAATTTATTTCATTCGAGGCCAATAACAAAAACTCTGCAAATGTGCTAAATTATTGCCTAGCCAAAAATTCCCAGATATTATAGAAGTGTGAGATTCTTTGATTACATGCACTCTTTCATTTGTAGGAATACAAAGTTTTCCCATATAGTAGAGCACGTTATATTGCAAATGAAAATTATCCACCTATGATTCATGGGTTGGCCTCTCATAAACATATTTGAAATATTCATCATTATCGTATTGTTCAACATAACTAACATGAGCTAAGGAATGATTTTTGAAAACAATAGATGTAGAAAGAGGAGGTCTAGAAAGCATATCCACAACATTTATGTTTATTCCTTTCTTGTATCTCATAAAAAGATGGAACTGTTGCAAGAATCCCATCCACATGTAGTGTCTTGAATGTTGTATCTTGGTTTGTGATTGGAGGTACTGTAAGGGTTTGTGATCAATGTGTATGATCATTTCCTTCCCCATCAAGTAGTGTTTTCATTTCTTCACACTTTGTACCAATGCATACAGTTCTTTATCATATGTAGGATAATTACAAACAACCTTAGAAAAAGTTTCAGAATGAAATAAAATTCTCTTATGATGTTGCATCAGGATTGATCCCATGGCATATGTATTGGCATTATTTTCAATCTCAAACGGTTTTTGTAGGTTAGGTAGAGCTAGCACTGGTGCGCTATTGATCTTCACCTTCAAAGTACCGAAGCATTTTTGGTGTCTTCCTCCCCACTGGAAAACATTTTTCACATTGGTTAAGGCATGAAAAGGAGATGAAATATAGGAGAAGTTAGAAATGAACTTTCTCTAGTACTGAACGTCCCCTAAAAATATACTAACTTCCATAACTGATGTTCTCTTAGGAAAATTAACAATGACTTCAAATTTGGAGGGGTTTATCTTTAGTTTACCACTTCCTACAATATGACCTAAGTAAACCAATAAGGTTTTTCCAAATTCACACTTTGACAATTTTACATAGAACTTTTCTCTTTTAAGGAGATCCAATACTTGCTTTACATTCACCACATGTTCATCCCAAGTCCTATTGAAAACAAGAATGTCATCTAAGTATACAATCACAAATTCATATATGAAGGGCCTAAAGACATCATTCATAACACACATGAATGTCATTGGGGCATTACAAAGCCCAAATGGAATTACCATCCATTCAAATAGATCTTGTTTTTCTTTGAAGGAATTCTTCCACATGTCACCTTTTGCGATTATGACCTGGTGGTAGCGACTCCTCAAATCCAACTTTGTGAAGTACACTTCATTATTTAGCTAAGCCAACAAGTCATATATATGGGGAAAGGGCTAATGGTTCTTCGCCATTATTTTGTTTAGTTCACAAAAATCCATGCACATCCTCCATGTGTCATCTTTCTTTGGCACCAGTACTATCAAAGAGTCACAAGGAGAAGAGATTGGTCTTATGACCCCTCTTTCAAGCAATTCTAACACCTTCTTCTTGATCTCCTCATTTTCAAGCATAAATATCATGTACATGCCAATGTTTGGTAAGGGAACATCTTGTTGTAACTGTATTTCAAGTTGGATCTCCCTTTTGGGAGGAAATCTTTTTGCTTCCTGAAAAAAATCATCATATTTATAAATAACATTAAATAATTTCATTTTTATGAGAAGGATCACTATCATCAAAATCATTATATTTATCGGGATTTTTTTCTTTCAAAACCATGAGCACAAATTTCTTGCTAGTACTGATGGCTCTCTTTATCTGTCCTACACTAACAAGAGTTAAGTTCTTCATATTGTGATCTCTATCAATGTATTCCAGTCCACCTTTTGTAAGATGGTATTTTTTCTCTCGTCGAAACAAATAGCATTCCAATCATACAAATAGGGGATTCCCAAGAAAATTCCACAAATATCAAGCGGGGCCATGTTAAGATCAACCTCATCTACCAACTTTGAAGCAATAATAAATTTCAATATACACTTCCTAGTAACTTGAAGTTTTTCATCGTTACACACCCAACCAAGAGGGTACGGTTTTGGATGAGGTATTGTCTCTAAGCCCAAGTTTTTAACAATCACTTCATATATCAAATTAACTTGAGAACCTGGATCAAATAAAGTATCCACTTTAGTATGTTTGGCTACTACTCTGATGTGAAAAAATTCACTTCTATTCTTTTCAATTTCAGGAGATGGAATTGTAGAAATTGAAATAGCATGCGAGGAAACTTTACCTTGTAATCTAATTTTTGTGATTCTCATTTGATCACCTGAATCGGAACCTAAGTCTTGTTGCACTATAGAAACATTTTTTGGATTCCCTTTGCCACCAAATTTCTTTGGTATTAACTCTGGATGCAACTTCCAATAATGCTCATCATCATGCCCATCTTTATTGAAATGAGTGCAAGACGTTTTCCCTTCCTCTTTATTTTCTTTAGTTGTATTTTTTCCTTTTCCTTTGAAATTTTTGTTTTGGAACTTGGAAGGATAAGTTGTGTGATCTTCTTGTACATTCTATCCCCTTCTTTCAAGATGATTTGTTTGCACACAAACTTCATCTAGATTAGTGGGATTAAACAACAACAATGTGTGACGAAGGTAACTTTAAACTGTACAAATATATTTCATCAAAGTATCTGGAGAGTCTAAAGGAACATTCAGTGCAAGTTCCTTTTTCCTAAACTCTTCTGTGAAACTATGAACATTATGACCTTTACCTTGTCTCAATGTTTTCCATTCCATCATGGATTTTTGTACATGACCCAATGGATAGAATTGTTTTTTAAATGAAGAAGTACATTCATACCATGAATAAAGGATTTTACCATTATGCTTGCTACCTTTCTCAATTTTTTTCTCCCACCATACCAGGGATGTGCCTTCCAGCCAAAGAGAAGCCAATTGGATCTTCACCGCTTCCTCTTCGATCTGTTGTACATCGAAGTAAACTTCGATATTTATCATCCAATTGTTTAAATTATCTGCATTAACTTCACCATTAAACATGGGAAAAATAAATTTGACATCTAATTTCAATAATGGCTTTTTAAAAACATTTTTTTATGGAAATTAGAATGATGAGAATGAGAAAAAGAAAGAAGAGTTTGAACATGAAGATGGAGATGGAGACACCGGAGAGTCTCCTCCAATCCCTTGGTCCTATGCAAAATCATACTCTACTTTAGATTTCTTCTTATTTTCCTTCTTTTCCACTCTATTTTCATAATTGTTAAACAATTTGTTTTCCATGTCCGACATCCGGTAGAAATCCTTTTGGAATTTTTTCTCATACTCTATATGAAGTTCTTCATCCCCCGTTTTCTTTCTTTGAGTTTCATGTCCAATCTTTGGGTTGAAAGTCTCAAGTTTTCCTTCACCCTATTTCAGCTTGGCCTTAGTAAGCATTCACACTCACAATTCAAGTCAAAGAACTCTTCTTTGATACCAACATGATCCAGGATATTTTATTCGATGACTATAACATGATTTTCATTAAAGAGCATAAAAAACTCTTATGTGAAAAATTAATGAAGACGACATACACATGATAAATAACAAGAAGAACAATTGCACAAGACTTGATAACATAGTTTGTCCCAACAATGGACTATGTCTCCGGGCCCACTTTTCAGTGGAGAAGCTTTGATATTATCTCAACAAAAATTGGCATAAATACATGGAAATACCTCAAATATGGAAATTCCCTAGAAATAATTTTCTTAGATACAAATTATGACTACACTAGTGGATTCATGGTGTGAAATCATTCAAAAATGACTATAAATTCATCAAATTTTGTCACTGTCACTTCCGGCCCCTCCTGGGCTCTCTGCCTCGAACAACATGCCACAAGAATCTAAATCTCCTGCAATAAATGTTCCCATGAATTAAAATGTGTGTGTGTGTGTGGATGGGTGCATTGGATCCCCTCCTGCTAGTAGAAAGTTTGATCTTTAAAATAATTTTCAGGGCGGACTTACCAAGTCCTACCAGGGGGTTCGTTGGAAAATTGTGATATTAATAGTGGGGAGGCCAGAGGTCAAACCCATGGGATCCCACTATAGTTCATTTGTTATACAATATATATATATATTTAAAATATATGGGTGCCATGTTTTAGGGTCCAGTCGGTCTGGCCACCAGATTTGCCGCCAACCGGTTGGCCCGTATCCATTAACCATCCACCATTTTTAAATGTTGTTTTTTTGGTAGTTGGTTGTCATTTTATATTAGTACCAAAATTCAACACCATCTGTTGGCCATTGACCATTCTAGCGGCCAGTTCTGGCATCGACTAGTTCGAATGTTATAGAAAATGTTTCTTCACTCGATGCATCCTACTCTAATGGCCTTCCATTTTCATATGAAGACTTCATCTTCCCCTTTTCTATGCACTCCAGAGTTAAACATACTAAATTTTTACATGTACATGACCTCGCAGTTATGCAATGTGCGTACATATGCAGACTTCTCCATTACATCCCACGTACATCGGGTTTGGTGCTCAAAAATTTAAAATTGCATCGGGTTTCCATGCCATGTCATGAGATCCGTATCCTTGACCTTCAATATGGTCGAAACGCTCCAAATCAACTCTTCAATTCCATTTGTAGGCTATAAATTGAGCCATATCTAAACCTTGAGGAGAGACAATTCATCATAGAGAGAAAAGATACTTTGGAGAAATTTCACCTCAATTGAGTCTGCATCCATTTGTCCTTGAAATTATGAACTTCTTGTGTTTATCCCCAAATATCTTCCTATCTTGTGATGGAGAACCTCATTGTCTCCTACATGTGAGATTTCCTTTATGGAGGATTGAAGTGGTGGAGGCCCAGCTAGAGGGACTTAGTTTCTTAGTTTCGTTATGTCTCGTTACAAAAGTTTGTCACCTATGTACTTATGTTGATTACATTAATAGAAATACTATTTTATCGACCAATTGATATCGTGCAAATATTTTTATTGCTTTCCATGGGTGTATTTTTTATGTATGTTAATGGATTATGCTAGCAAATATTTCCTCACTCCATGCATCCTGATTTGATGGCCTTCCATTTCCCTATGTAGACCTCATCTTCCACTTTTTTGTGCACTCTAGAGTTAAAAATACTAATTTTTTACATGTACATGTCCTCCTAGTTATAAATCATGTGTGCATATGTGGGAGGCTCCATTACATCCCTGTTATATCCCTAAAATTCCCTACTCCTTCATACATAGCATTGGCCCTCTTACTTGCATAATTTTCCAAAGTACTGTTGAGAATCTCTTCTTAAAAAATCATTTTTTAGAAGATGTACGTGCCCTGCACCATTACAACCAGTGTAGATATGCTTGTTGCATCACTAAAACTAGCATACATATGCTTGTTGCACCATTAAAATCTGTGTATGCCTGCAAAAGTTGCAAAAAATAAAAAGTTGCAAGGAATTCGTTGAAATTCATGGGCTATTGGAAGTTCCCAACTAATCCACATGCTATAGCCCGTCACCCAACTGAATAACCATCCTTTTTTCATATAAAAGGAGGTGTTGGGGTCCCATTTCACATTCAAGCATAAAAATAGTGAAACTCTTCCCAATTTCACTTCCCCTCCTTGCCCAAGATATTGTTGTATTTTCTGAGGTATTGCCTCAGCTTCCCTCATTAGCACCTTCTTACTCCATTCAATCCATTCCCTTCCATTGAGGTGATCAGAAGGTTGAGAGAATAAATTCATTCAAGGTGCACTTGGAGCATGGTAAAGAGGATCCCAGACCATGTTTGCGAAACAGTGGTCGACACAGATTGTAAGTTGGAATCTGTGTATGATGAATAAAAAAATCACATTTTGTTGTCCCAAATGACGATGTTTTGAGTATTTTCATTGATTTATACTTAACATTTAATATCTAACCCCAACTCATGGATAGATTAGGATTCTTGTAGTCCTTGTTTTCCTATCTTTGGATGCAGGTCAGCCTTGGGAGTAGACGTGCAATCATTGGAACTACCAAGCTTGAGGAGATCATCACCAGACGTGGGATCAAAGGTATAGTTACCTGATCTCTTCTCTTATTTTCTTTATTTACATTAGTTTTGGTATGTTTGGGGTAGAGTAAAAATGATTAAATTTTAGACAGTTATTTTCTTTATCTACATCTTGAACCGTTGTGTAGTTATAGGGGGCTTTTCCCACTAGCAATCCCACATACATCAGGTTTGGCAAATCCACTAGGGAGGTATCCTTTTTTGGGGTATTGGGTGTTTTTCTCCTTAATTTTCTCTCAGTGTGCCTACGTTTTTCTATCATCAGTTGCTTTAAAATATATATTTTTCCATGTGTTTGAGTTTCTTGGCTTAACCCTTACCTTGGCAGTGGCGTTTTTGACATATGAAGGATTTCCCTTGATAGGGTGTGTACATACGCGAGTTGTCTTTCTTTAGGGTGTGTACATACATGAGTTGTCTTCCTTTAGGGAATGTACACTATCTCTTTATTCTTTTTTGTTGAGTTTGGTGTTTGTTGGGTGAGTTTAGTTGGTTTATCAGACTTCTTAGGTCCCTATTCTCACTATTAAGTTCCTACAGAGTGATAGGAAGCCACTTTATTAATGAATTTTTGGGTGAACTCTTTGTCCTTATTTTTGTTTCCCTTGCATTTTGGGTCTAGGTAGTTACTTCTTGGTGTCCTTCTTGGCTTGTCTCTTGATTCTTGCAGTAGGGTATTTCTAAGAAGTTCTTTATTCAATCCTTTCATTTTCATTTTATTATACTTGAAATACAAAAAAAAATGTTTTCTTGCATTTTACTTATGGCATTTTCACTTTTGGCTTCCTTACATTAGTTTTGGCATATTAAGAAAGATTGTAATTCATTGAAATTGTAGATATTGCTTTCATATAACAACATTTATATTTTCTTCTTTTATTTTGAGTGATCATACCATCAATTTCATGATCACTCCTCTTCAGTAAGAAAAAGCCATTAAAATTAACGTTGAATAATTAAAATTGATTATAATTTTTTTTATTTTTCAGGGTACACAAACAAGTATAGGAACTAGCGCCTTGGAATAGAATTTTGTGAGTAAAATTCTCCAAGGATACAAAACCCAACATATGTGTTTGACCAAGGATTGGTGAAACCCATTATATAATTGGTGTCTTCAAGAGGATCCACTCACACCGTAGTTAAGAACGAGGTCACACGAAGTTGGTTGCAAAGATATCCCTATAATACCTTTCTAGCATTAGAGATATTGTTGGGGTTATATTCGTATTTGGGGGTCTTGCTAGTGCATTTACCTTCTTGACAGGTAGTTCTTTTGAGATTTTGAGCTTTGCTACCCTACCCATATGGTGGAATATACTTTTGACTGCTCTCCTAAGAATTGGTTATATCATGGCGACTCTAGTTGCTTGATATAGGTAGCCACACATGTTACTTACAGGGGTTATTCTGTAGGTACCCTGAGTCAGATAAGGGTTGTACAACACACATAATCTATGGAGGATTTCCTCTCTGAAGGGATCTGACCAACTGTGATGTGAAACCTACGAGGGTCCTTATAACTGATTATGATACCTCCACTCTATTGTTGTAGAGTCTTAGGCCCTCTGGGGTGAGGCATACCTAATTTAGTTCATGAGTTCCCTTTCAACTATCATATCCTATTTGTGTGCATTGGATTTTTTCTTTGTCTGATATTTGATTATTAGTTGGCCTTTGTATTGTATATTGCTTTATGATTTTTGACTGATATGGTTGGTGGAGCCCCTATGACTCCCTCAGTTAGTGATACCCAACCCATGGTATCTACTCATTCCATGGGGACGAATCCTTTTGTATTTCTGAGTGGTACACCGAATCATATTCCTACGGAATTTCCTTGGGCCTCTGATCCTTTCTCTTTTGGTATGCTAAAAATGACTTCACACTTTTCATCCTCAGTCTCCTCGTCTTTTGTGAATCCTATTTTTGATTCTGGGGGCATGATGCCTCCTTATTCGCCTTTTTCATTTGGTGGGGGACATATCCATCGACCATATCCTAGGGTAGGAGGTTGGAATCCTCCTTCCTTTGGACCCAATCCTAGATTCATTTTTTGAGGATTGAGTGCTCAAATGGGAAGTCTTTATACTTCTTACATCCCATCCATGTATCCTTCTTCCACTATGTTGGTTCCTACAAAAATGTTTCTCATTGAGAACCTCCCTCTATCCTCTGGTGTTTCATCTGGGGTGAGTTATTTTTATAGTATGGGAAACCCCTTACATAGATTTCCTTCATTCAGGGGAAACATATATCCTCACATGAGTAACCCATGTCACATCACTTTCTCCTCACAGGTGGATTCCTCGGTGATGATTCCCTTAAGACATTTATTAATCAATTGGGAGGAGGAAACTATCCTTTAGGGTAGGTCCATGGTGTATACCAGAATCCTACTTGGTCTGTGATCTCTAAAAACCAGTATTTCATGGGACCATGGTCTCAGATGATGCAACCAACTGCTGCAAGTCATGTTGGAAGTACAAGTCTAGTAACTACGAGTCATAGTTTCATTAAGTCACCAACATTTGCAAGTAATGTTGGAGACCTATGACCAACCTCTGTTAGTTGCGTTGGAGACATATCACTAGCCTTTGCAAGTCATGCTGGGGGCAAGAAACCAGTCACTGCAATTCATGTTGGGGGAACAACTCTAGTCACTGCTAGTCACACTGGACAAACATCACCAACCTCTGCAAGTCATGTTGGAGATCAACTACTATCCTCTACATGTCATGTTGGGAGAATGTCGCTGGCCACTACAATTCATGTTGGGGGAATTGATATGATTGATAATCCTAGACGTATATGATGTAAGCCCAAGTTCCTTTGTAGAATATTCAAATGATATCACCTAACTCATTGTTTCCTTGCTATTGTAGTGCTATGAGAAGTGTGGTCCTTGTCTAGTGTCCCTTTGGGTTCCAAGTCTTATTTGGTTTCCAAATAATCTAATCCTTCTTTGGTTGATACATCGGTCATGCCGATGCAATATTCAGTCAACGTTGCTCTTCTTTTGGGGGGTGATGCATCTCTTGACCATGTTGTCTCACATCTCATTCAACCAGAGGTCATGTCGATGCAATATTCGGCAGATACCACTCCTATTTTGGGGAGTGATGCATCTCTTTACCATGTTGTCTCACATCACATTCAACTAATGGTTTAAGAAGTGGTCATGTCGATGCAATCTTCAGTTGATTTCTCTCTTCTCTTGGAGAGTGACAAGTCTAAGGAAGTGATATTGTCGATGCACTCTTAGGTCAATAACAATCTTCTTTTGGGGGGTGATGGGTCTTTAGACCAAGTCCTTCCTTCTTCTGCACCCTTCCATATAATGGGCATTCATCGACATATTGCAGATGAAGGATCCTCTGCAAGTATTTTTTACTCCTTGGCTTGGCTAGCTTTGGGTTCTCCCAAGCTTACAGTGTCAACTACCAGTGATGTTTTGGATTTCAACACAAGTCATGCATGGGAGCCTTGGCCTCCCCCATGATATTCTTCTTAGAACACCATCCTAGAGTCTTAGTTAGGCTCTTTTAAGACTCCAAAAAATGAAAATATTCCCAAGTGAACTTGTCTCTTTCACTCTTGTTAAATGGTTTAAAAAGGACGTCTATTTGGTATAAGTTCAACCCTTTTTAGACCAATTAGACAACTTATGAAAAAGGAATAATATAGTCATCATTGGCCAAAAGAGTTCTCCTATGTATTATATTATACTTTTTCAGGCCGAGGGGACTAAATCTACGAAAAAATGACACTTATTTAGTTAAGTTGTAATTGCATCCCATTATCCTACTTGCATTGTTGAGCCTATTTTTGGCTCCTTCTTTCTCATTATAATCCTCTTTCCCCAACAATTCACATCACTATCCAAATATTTCCTTTCATATATCCTTTGCAACTTGACACCCTTTACTGATAGAGGAAACATTCCCATGAGTGTCCATGCCCCACATGTGTTCCCTTGCATTGAGCATAGGTATGTTCCACTGCTTGGAACTAGTTTCTTATTCGCAACACTCATTTCCTTTCATGTATCATAGCATTTCCTTGTCTATGAAAAAAAAAAAAAGATGAATGAGAAAAGAATATTATCTCCTTTCGGAAACAATCATGTCACCTTTGAACATAACACAAAATATTGAGTCCATTTTCTTCAAAGGTTTGGGTTTAGCATGACCTTAGGAAGATGATCTCGTTACTTGAATTTTACTTCTCCGACTAGTTATTCTTCCAGTCCCTATGGAGATTTTGTTGATGCCTCCTGCATCGCAAGCATTTTTCAATGATCAGTGTCAAATCTATGTTTCATGAGTTATCCATACATCACATTTTATTGTTCAAAGGAAGTATAAACCATGTTTTGACCATTTTTCAGAACTCTTGACTTTGCATGTTAGCCATACCCTTAGTGTATCTCAAAATCACATGAATTTATTGTCCTTCCTTTCACCCTAGACCTACTTTCATCATTGGTAGGTAACCTTGAACATAGCATATGACATCTCCTCATTGGTCACTGACTCAGGGGTTTCTCTTGTGTTTGATGACAAGAAATCTATTCACACATTGGGATTTGTGCAGTGTCTTGGATTCCATTAGCCCTATTGGTAGTTTCCTCACCTTTGTTGGTAGTTTTCTTTATTAGATGCTATTCATAGGGTCTCTTTCATGAACTACTTTCATCTGGTGCATGCAAGAGATGCACATGGTCGTTGGTTTGTGAACATCCTATTCGTATGAGATCCTCCTAATTATCAAGCTATTTATTTGTACCTCGTGTTGGATGATGAGAGATTCCTTAATTCTCTTCTTTAAACAGGTCTCCTTCCATCGACTTCAACTCATCTATTCTAGAAACAAGACCTAGAGTCCTATGAGTACCTAGAGGCTTGCATTCACCTATGAAAGGTTCCCTTGTCATCGGCAGTTGGGAATACATCAATATATCTTGATCGATGTATTCTTCAATTGTTCGACCTCAACACCCTTATTCACACTTGCATAATGTACTCAATTCCTTGACACCCACTTTCATTATCGGTGGGTTGTCTCACATTTTTTAACGATATACCGTAGTGATCGATAATCAAATGAGTCTCATTGTGTTCGACTTCAACTCCTCTATTCGCATGATGTAGACTTGCACTTTCGACGGATAGTTTAGAATACCTCCAACTTACAGTAACAACACCCCATATATTTTGTTGTATTTCATTGGACCAGTACCTATATGACTTCAATGATCATGGAATATCATATTGTACTCCATTTTATATAGATATCTTTGTTTTATTTTGAGACTGGAATCCACTATGTCTTGTTCGTGACTATGACATCCTATGGCATATGTCCACTTTGTATTTCCTATTCATGGCCATGAACAACTATTTTATATATACCCACCTGGATATGTAGTGTAATTTAGATTAACAACCATCTGTACAAATTCATTATGAATTGTAATATTCTCATGACTCAATATTACTTATAATTGAGTCTTCATTACTCCACTTCTGGGAATTATAATATATTTCAGCCATCACAGATACTCCTCTGACCTCACACATTAGGGGGCATATTCTATAGAAAAAGTTTCCTCACTACATGCATCATGATTTGTTGACCTTCCATTTCCCTTTGCAGACCTCATCTCCCCCTTTTTATGTGCACTCCAAAGTTAAAAATACTAATTTTTTACATGTATGCGACCTCCCAGTTATGCAACGTGGGTATGTATGAGGGTTTCTCTATTACAACCCGTGTACATCAGGTTTGGCACTCAAAAAATTAAAATTGCATCAGGTTTCCATACCATGTCACGAGATCCATGATCCTTAACCTTACATATGTTGGAAATTCTATGAATCGATCCTTCAATTCCATTTCGAGGCTATAAATTGCGCCATATCCAAACCTTGAGGACAAACAATTCATCATAGAGAGAAACGATACTCTCGAGAAATTTCACCTCAATTGAGTTTGCATCCCTTTGTCCTTGCAAGTATGAACTTCTTGTGTTCATCCCCCAATATCTTCATATATTGTGATGGATAACCACATTGAATCCTACATGTGAGATTTCCTTTATGGATGATTGAAGTGGTGAAGGCCCAAGTGGAGGGACTTAGTTTCTCCATTTCTTTATGTGTTGTTAGACAAGTTTGTCACCTATGTACTTCTATTGATTACATTAATAGAAATACTCGTTTCTCGTCCAATTGATATCTTGCAAATGTTTGTGTTGATTACTCAGCAACATGAATGGTTTGTGTGATATTCCCTAAATTTCCCTCAAAAATAGTATCCTGAGTAAGTATTGGGGATTGAGGGTTACTAAAAATATCATATGGAAATATGGATTTAATCTCATCCTATATCACATACAAAATTGGGAGAAAATATGATCGATGGTGGTTATCACCCCAAGGTAGCTCTTCTATGCTAATAATTTCCATTATGGATTCGTCTGATGAAAAAATATGTAAGGGATAATCAAAACAAGTTTATAAAGAGTTTAACCAGGATGGTAGAGAGTAGGAATCCAATGCCACCAGATGTTGGTCATCAAAAGAAGGAGAGGTGGATTGAATAAAGTTATATGTTTCCTCAGCTCAGCTAAGTGGCATAACATTGTCGATCATATCAAGTTATAGTGGACTAGGTACGAACCAAGGATTAGATGATTCAAGGGATTGGTGTACCATAGTTGAAATCAAATTAATCATTTCATTTTGCTGTAATATTTCAGTAGCAGATAGGGGAAAATCTCCCATGAGTAGAATATTTTAGGATACCTACTCCCACACTCACATAGATAATCTTCGAATCTCCCAAAATGGGACATTGTTGGCAGTGGGGTTGTGGATATCTGGTGTAAAGTAATCCAATTGGTCAATGGTAACAATTTCCCCTAATGAAGAAATTGTACAAGACAAAAAAATAAATATGCAATGACACTCTTTGCATAAAACCAACTCTATCCAAGCAATAAATTATAGTCTATAGGAGCGTTGACCACTTCAAATTCAACAAAAACAATTTTTCCCCCAATTCAACAACCAAATATTACAATAGTCCAAAAGGTCGAAAACCTCGCCCATCAAATGATTTCAATGTAGTGGGGGACTGATTTAGACTAGAAGAATTAATGGTTTTCCGACAAAGTAAATACATAACACATGTTGAATCTCATTCATCCAAGATAGTATGATGGATGTTTCTATTTCGAACAACAACTTGAATTTGAAATGCAAGTTTATGAGAGATCCTTGATTTATAATCGTCCAGGTTAAATGTAATAGAATTGGATGACTTGGGGTCTACAACTCCAATGTCTACTAAGAGGGTTCTACACTGAATAGGAAAGTTTTGCATAACCTCGAGTGTCAACATCGCACAGGGTGCTTGTGCCAAATCTTCAACAATGCTATAGTTCTGGTAGCAAGAGTTTTCAAATTAAAATTTGACCATTAGATTGTACCCTTGGGTGGATGCAATAATGAGTCAACTGTTGGTTTCTTTATCTGAAGAGGTCTAGATGGAGGGATAGTAGAAGTGGAAGGAATTTCATTCACAGTTTCGTTAGCAACACTTTCATTACTAGTTTTCCCCGGTGGTGTATCATATGCCTTTTCTCTAGTCATCAAATATATAGTCTCATTAAACATATAAACATGTGAACTTGAGGAAGCATCCCCACTAGGAGGATGACCTGTATTTCCCCCTTACAGAGGTGCAAGTTTTTGTGCAACCATTTTTTTTTGTTATGGTTGGAAATGATTAATAAAAAAAGTGGGTTGGGAATTCCCTTTCAAAAAAAAATTCACTTCATCTTGTCGAGGACAATCCCTAGTGTAATGATCGTCTCCACACATTAAACATGGATATTTCATCTTTCATTATGGTTATTTATCAAAAATAGGTGGTTTTGTTTGTATTTTTAGACTCTCTTTTTTATCATAAGTTTTATTTTTCTTTGTATTCTTCCTCTTCCCTCTAGGTTGTGGGGATGAAGCAGATTGGACCGCATTCACCTGGGAGGTTTTAGTGGGAGAGGAAGTAGAGTTGGATGGAATGGATGTCTATGTCATAGATGGGATAGAAGTTGAATGGATTGTTGTCCTAGTTAATTGCATGGTAGAATAAGTTTTTAAAGAACCGATGATGCCATCAAAATGCATCATATGATGGTTTTGATATATTCATTTGCGTACTGGGATCATTCATGATTAGATCATACAAGGTACTAGATTGGGAATAAACCAAATCCATATATTGAGGATGAATAATAGTCTGCTCTTGAATGACCACACCTCCGATCATGACATCATGGGAAATGGGTGGTAAAAGGGACTTTGTGAACCATTCCTCCAATAATTGGTCTAGAATAGTAGCTTTAATTAATTTTCTTCGTCGCCTCCACTCATGAATATGATTAGAAATATGCATGGAGGTGGATTGTTGAAGGGAGGTCAAAATATATGTACCAATTTCATATATAATCAATGGTTGAAAATGGGTTAAGAATGACATCGCAAGAGAATTAAAGACATTGAAGAAACCTTGTGGTAACTCAATGTACCACTTAGTTTTTGATCCCATAAGACTTCACTGAAAAATCCACAACCGAATAGAATCATCCATAAATGAGTTGGATGAACACCAAAGATGGAATTCCATAACATGGTTATTGGGGTATTCTCTAGGTTTTTCATCAAACTTAGGAATTTATGATGGTATCTTGGAAGGAATTACTGGCCATAAAGGAGAATGTAATATGGGATAGTTTGTCAATATCGACAAGTCTGGAAGGTCTAAAGTGGCTAGAAAAGGTAATTTTTTATTTCTTTGAGGATACTAGTAATAATGATGAGGCATAAGAATACCAATAGGACCATAAATTGGTTGCAAAGTCACGTTATATCCTGGTGGTCCTCCCATGGTTTGTTATTGAGGAATATGGGTAGTAAAAGAGATATTCATCGATGGAGGAAGTTGGGAAAAAATGGATGGGTTCACTAGTTGATTAGGTATATTTACTTGTGGAGGAAAACATGTTTGACTCAGCTGAGCCCAGGTAGGGTTAGAAACATCTGTAAATGGTTTCCCATAATAGAGTATCAAGGGAGTAGGATTGGAGGGTTCTAATTGAGCGATTTCTCCCATGTGGGACCTATTGAAGCAGTTTCCCCCAGGGTTGTTGGATTCCAACAAAAGGGTTTGAAAATTGTCCTAAAACTTGTCCTCTAGTCACAGGTTGGGTAACGGCCGATATGTTTCCAGTAAAAGCAACATTTCCACCAGCGAGATTCTGTCCATTGGCATAAAATTTCCCCCTCACTGAAACTTGTGTTCCAATAGGATTATATGGTCTAAGAGGAAGAGGTATCCCAATGGGATTCTTTGATATAAATGAGATTTTGGTTTCAAAAGGTACAATGTGTGAAACTGTCGTAGTGTTTCTTAATTGACTAGGAAGGAGAAAACCTAATCTACTTGGCACTTGACTTGCAACAGGAGAAGTATTACCTATATATGAGCCATATGGAGAGGCTATAGGCGATTGTGTCATAGTAAGAGGAGGTTGGGTTGGGGTCATACCTATTTTAAGGAGATATCCTAGCCTGAACATGTTATCCACAAAGTAGAAGAAGTAATAGTAGGATTTTGAGTAGGATCAACTAATCTAGTTATTCAAACAGGGGTAGTCAATCCTTCTGTAGGGTTAGATGTTCCTGACTCTATGGCTAAAATGTCCTCATATTGTATGAGTGGTAATTGGGAAGGATAATATTGTAGTGCATATTCAGAATCTCCAAAAGAAGGTATTTGTAGAACAATTGGGCCAAAAGGATCCGTCAAGGGTGGGTTTGTAGGAACAAAACCCCCTTCTATGAATTGTTTAGGTAAAGGAGCAATTACACTCTAAGTCTCAGAGATAATTTATTCATTTATTGTTCCTTATTGGGAATGATATTTCAGTGAATGAGGAGGTAAGGCTTCATAACCTTCCGGAGGTAATCCCTCCATCCTACTAGACCTACGAGTATTGTCACTGGCCAGAGTAAAAAATAAAATAAAAAATTCTAGGGCCAGCTACAAGTGACGAAAGAACACACCTATAAAAAAGATAAAGTTAATCAACCAGGAAAATGGTAGATGGTAGGATCTTTCGAAGATGTGATATCAAGCCGTCAACAAAGAAATGGGAAGAAATTACCCCGACCTCCACGTATCATCCCTTCTCGTTGCAAGTGACCCTCGCTTCATGGGACCACCTTCCAAGGGTATTGAAAGTGTGATATGACATATTCCATAGGTGCCATGGGAATCCCCCCACAATCACCTTTGTAGATACCTAGGAAAGGTCACTAAGGCTACCAGTTTGCAGTTGGCCTTTGAGGGGGTATAGTCGATAGTCGGGACCAAATGTATGTGAAGGATATCTAAGTCCACAATTATCCAAGAGAAATGAAGACAATTGGACTGGTAAAACTATTGAGGAACCCAAACAGATTTAGGATTCATGAAGCACCAACAACAAATGGAACCATTGGTTTCTCAAGAAGAACCCCCAATATATGTTATTTCTGCTACAATTGGTCAAGCTTTGGAGGGGTAATATTCAATTATCTTCCGCACGTGACCTTGTTTTTATCCCCTATGTTAGAGGGAATTCCCAGATATACCTATACAAAAACTTGCTTTGGAAACTCTTTAGTACTCTATAGTTTGTTTAGTAATCTTTGGACATTTTTCTCTCTTTCCCTAGTCCAAAGATTCTAATTCCTAGAGTATTGTTGGTGTTCTTTAAATAAAAATTCTAGCTCATTTTAATTACGTGTGGTTGATTATTTAGATTTTTTTTTAATGCAGGGTATATGGAGATGAAACTAATAATGTTTTGACTTGACTCCAAAAACCATGCAATAGGAAGATGAAACACACAATTTTGTTCAATGAATCCTACTTACAAGAGGGAGAGGAGGTTTCTTTTTCTTCCAAATAACATTAAACACTCAAAACAATACTAAATTCATGCAAAACTCTTTGCAACTTATTTTTCACTTAAATGAAGAATCCAAATAACTATCAAATTATCAAAATATAGTTCTTTAAAATTTTCAAAACCAAGGAATGTTAAGTTCTTTAATTTTTTCACTACAACTCTACTTCTAATGATTTATAATGCATGAATTTATTTGTTTGATGCAAATAAGATTAAAATCAAATCCTTTAATGCTTATTTCCTTTCAATGAGCATGAAATAGTTCAAATCTAAGATAAAAGAGAATAGGAAGAAAAAGAATGCCCCAAAAAAGATGCACTTGCAAAGAAAACAATCACTCTTAAAAAGTATTAAAACTAAAAGATTTGATACCAATGGATAGCACAATATACTATACAAAAATTCATATTTCAAAATAGAATCGAAATGGAAGAATCAATTGTCAATAAGATACTTCCAAGTTGACAGAAAAGGCTCCCAAAACTGACAAGTAGAATGCTTGAAAGTTTTCTCAGGAAGAAAAGTACAGAAGTCAAATGCTTGTATAATCTGACAAGAAAAAGACTATTGAAAACCAGAACTGAGTTTCAAGGATCTAAGAAACCTTGAATAGATAATAATCTTTTCAAAACTTGATCAAAGGTAATTTACAAGAAACAAAAAAAGAAGAGTGATATTCTCAATAAATAAAAAAACCAGTGAAAGTCTAAAGCAATCATAGAAGAACTTCGGATAAAAATCAGATTGAGAAACAAAGACCAAAAATCCCAGAAATAAACCCAGGAAAGGGTGATTCTCCTGGTGCCAATGGGATAGGGAGTCAAAGGTAGAGTGACGCTCCTAAAAATCTTGCAGGATGATGTCAGTGGTGCTCTATAGGCCATTGGAAGGGAGTGTCACTTCTGAAAAAGAAGGGAAAATAGGCCCAGACTTAGCCCATATCCAACCAAAGTGTTCTAAGGACTCTGTAAGTTATTCAATGGAGGTGAAAAGAAAAAGATACTTCAGAAACCAAGCATTCATCAAGCAATCATAATAAAAAAGAGGCTAAAAACAAAGGAAATAATCGCTCCCCTGTATGGTTTCCAAAAACTGTTGTGAGAAATCTCACCCTGCGAATAGGTTGAGCTCCCCTTACTTGGGTTTTCTTCAACTAAGATAGCTATAAAAAATGGATAGTAACATTCCTAATTTTCGTATATTTATGTATGAAATGAGAGAGGAAGGGGAAGAGAATGAGGCACCTTTATGTGTTGGTTTTCCTGTTTCTCCTTATCGTTCGAGTGTTGGATCCAGTCAAACTCCAAACATAGTCTACCTGCAAAGAGAGAACCATCCTTTTCTTCTACTACTTGTAACAAGTTAGATAAAATCTATCACAACTAATCCACAATCACTCATACATAAACTTAAAATGAGACAAAAATAGGGAAATAGGCCAAGTTTATTAATATGAGAAACATTAGAACTTAGAATCATGATGTGTTGCAAGAATACTCTAATGCTCCTCCTATCCATCCCCTTACAGTATGCTAACAAATAGAACAAAAGTATACTTCAGACATTAATTATATATAATCTGTTTCACCCTTGAGAGACCTTGTTTATAAAGAGGCTTTGGGAGGTTCAACCAACTTATAATATCAAGGGAACATTGTCATTGGCCAGAGTTAAAAAAAAACAAAAATTCTAGGGCCTACTACAAGTGAGAAAAGGACAAACCTATAAAAAGATAAAGGTAATCAACGAGGAAAACATTAGATTGTGGGATATTTCGAAGACATGATATCAAGCCATCAAAAAATAAATGAGAAGTAATTACTTGACCTCCACGCATCATCCCTTCTCATTGCAAGTGACCCTTACTTCACGGGACCACCTTCCAAGGGTACTGAAGGTATGATACGACATCTTCCCTAGGTACCATGAGAATCCCCCCAGTCACCTTTGTAGAAACCTATTAAAGGTCACTAATATATCTGGGTGGATATCGGTGGGCACCCACCTATTCCAGGGGTTCAAATTTTTTTTTTCCATCTTGGTAGTGTTTTGACATTTTTTCAGGTTCCAAACTTTCAGGGCCGTTTTGAGGCCCTAAACGATGTGTTTTGGGGATTTGGGGCCCAATTTATTTTTAAAATAACTAACTTGCGCCAATTGAAAGTCATTTTTCTCGATCATACCTTTCCAATGGTGTATCGAGCACCCCAAAAAGAGATCATGTGCAAAATTTACGCCCCCGAGAAGTTGATGTATCAACTACCCCCATCGGGGCCTACAAACCTTTTGGATTTTCATCTTCCAGGGTTTGGGTTTTGGATTTTACTTATGTTAAAAATGCCTTTTGAGCCTCATTGTAACAATCATCGTCTTGTGAATGTGAGTAGCCATCACATCTCTTCTTAGAGATAAGCTGCCACCATTCTAGCGAGTCTTTCACTCTGTATTTTTACAGTCTATGTACATTTCTTTCATTAATAGAAATTGTGTATTACTGTATTTCTCTGTTTCTGTAAATATATATGTGTATTTCATTGTAATATATCTACTTTCATTCATTCTCAAAAATAATCTGGATCACTAAGGTTACCAGTTTGCAATTGACCTTCGAGGGGGTACATATGATAGTCAGGACTGAACGTATGGGCAGGATATCTGAGTCTGAAATTATCCAGGAGAAATGAAGACAAGTGGACTGGTAAGAATCCCTAGGAACCCGAATGGATTCAGGATTCACAAAGCACCGAGACCAAATGAAACCAATTCTTTCTCAAGAAGAACCCCCAATATATTCTCTTTCTGCTACAATTGGTCAAGCTTTGGAGGGGTAATATTTTCTTCTCTTCTGCACGTGACCTTATGTTTAGCCCCTATGTTAGAGCGGGTTCCCTGATATACCTATACAACAACTGGCTTTGGAAACTCTTTAGTAGTCTACAATTTGTTTAGCAATCTTTGGACAATTTTCTCACATTCCCTAGTCCAAAGATTCTAATTCCTAGACTATTATTGGTGTTCTATAAATAAAAATTCTAGTTCATTTTAATTACATGTGGTTGATTATTTAGATTTGTTTTGAATCCAGGGTATATGTAGATAAAAATAATGATGTTTTGACTTGACTCCAAAAACCATGCAATAGGAAGATGAAATGCACAATTTTATTCAATGAATCCTACTTACAAGAGAGAGAAGAGGTTTCTTTTTCTTCCAAATAACATTAAACACTCAAAACAATACTCAATTCATGCAACACTCTTTCCAACTTATTTTTCACTTAATTGAAGAATCCAAATAATTGTCAAATTATCAAAATAGAATTCTTTAAAATTTTCAAAACCAATGAATATTAAGCTCTTTAATTTTTTCAATACAACTCTACTTATAATGATTTAGAATGCATGAATTTATTTGTTTGATGCAAATAATATTAAAATAAATTCCTTTAATGCTTCTTTCCTTTCAATGAGCATGAAATAGTTCAAATCTAAGATAGAAGAGAACATGAAGAAAAATAATGCCCAAACAAAGATGCACTTGCAAAGGATGTTAGACAACTGAGAGGGGGGGTGAATCAGTTGTTATTGTGCTTAAACAATTACACCCATTTTAATCTCATTACAGAACACTCAATTATGATCACAATAATTCAAGGAAGTAAGCAGTAGAGTATTCAACATCAATGACACATGAAGTATACAAAATCAAATATTCCCAAGGAAAACCATAAAGGGAGAAAACCTCTTCTTCTTCGAATGATAGGTAGTATTTTTTTGTTCTATAAATCATCTATATTTGAGAACCAACTCAATGTAATCCTACCACATCTGTTTTACAAGATGCAAGTTGCTGAGAGCAACAAATATCTGGTTTCTCTAGCACCCACTAGAAGGAAGCACCAACTCCCTAAGTGTTTCAACACTAACTGGATGGAATCACCAACTTCCAGTCACACAGGAACCAACCTATACAATAGAGAACAACAATTCTCCCTTGCACCACCCTACCACCCTGGTTTTTCTGGATGCAACCAGATGGAAGCTACAACTCCCTGTGTTCAAGCACCCACTTGAAAATATGAGGACAATAGTCCTCCCTAGCACTACCCTACCACCCTGAGATATAAATCTTTGCTTTCTCAAATTTATTACAGTGATACAATATTTATCAATGGCTTACTAGTCTCATCACTATTCGACTACACTTCTCTTCTTTGCTTGCATCAGTGTGTTCCTGCTCACATCTTCTTGCGCTTAAGTTCTCATACTGTCTATTATTTTCACCATTTCTTCTTTGTCCAGCTTATGTTCTTCATCTCTAAATCTTTCACACTTTGTTCATGTTGTCTTGTTGATCACAAACAGTTCAACTTGTTTTATCGAGAATCCACAACCTCTCTTTGTCACGACATTTTTCTTTTATTCCTTCTCTCCTCATCCATTACACTTCACATCTCAAATGCTCAAGTCAGGAATCTCAAAAACGCCGAGGAATCATGATTCCAATGCTTAGGAACAATGATTCAACCGCTTAGGAACACTAATTTTGTTAGTGTACCTGAATCATAACTGATCAAGAAATCACGATATGAAACAACAACCCTTTGATCAGATTCTCTTTGATCAACGTCGTTGGATTATTCACTCAGAGGCCTTTTTGATTTTTCAATGCGTAACCTTCGATGTGGATCATAGCAACGCTAGTTGCTTCCCCTATCTTCCATTGATGTGACCTTGGGCGATGGTCTCACGTGACCATGTGATTGTGGGCATGAGATCTTTTCTCATTAGTCTCATGTCGCATGTGACCTCGGGCTACGTCCTTGCGTAAGAAAACGATTACGGCCGCGTCCAAGAGTGGTTTGGGATCAATCACTTTTCTCCCCATAATCCACCTCTAGCTGCCACGTACCCTTTCTCAAAAACCATCGTTTCAATTGTGTCCTACCCTTAACTTTTTAAAGTTTGCACACCTTCAATCCCCGTAATGCGACGAGACCGTCGATCTCACAATCTTGACGGTGCTCCTGAACTGAGGGATCAGATCTAGCCTTCTTAAATCAATGACTGTGATATATTTCATGATCTGGGCTCTGGGAGTTTCAAATCTTAAAAACTTCTTTCCTCCGTATGCCAATATTCTGGATTCGATGATCTACGGACACCTGTCCTTCTTAATCGATGGCTCAGCCTCTACTTTGGGAATTTGACCTTTCAACCAGATCAACAGTTTTGCGCCCCCTTACTCGTTTCAACGATTGAGATCTCCTTCGCTACTCTGGGCTTTGATTGTTTCAATTCTCAACCTTCACTCTCTCCCAGAATTCTTTTATCCAGAGTCCACAGATTCATGCCACGTGTCCTCCTCAAATCAACGGTCCTCGTTGACTTTGGGACTTCATCCTTCAACAATTTCAAACCTTTCTCCTTCACTTTTTCCTATAGCAGTTTCATCCAGAGTCAAATATCTATTGAGATGTACCCTCCTACATGATCAACGATCATAAGTGACTTCGACCCTTCGGGACTTTAGGCTGATCGTTGCTTCATTCTCCTCCAGAGCGGTCACCTTCTAAATAAGTCATAGATGTTGGAGACTAGTTGTTGTTGGTTAACACTTCCACTTACATTTTCCTTCCACTGTAATAGATCAACGGTTGAGAATGGACCCGAAGTGATATTTAGATAAAATGACTCATGTCCATTTTGGGACTTCAGCGTTTGGGACTTTGGGACTTTAGGCATCTGCTGGTGGCGAAGCTCTCGAAGTAAAACTCTTGGTGTGATGTAACTTTCTTACATGGCACGAGTTGAGTGTCTGCCACATGTCACTCAGATTCATGATTTGCATGTACCTGAAATGTCGATTCCATCTTGACACTTGTCATTATCTGACTGTACCACGCGTTTTTTCTAATGTGCATGAGACGTGTAGGTAGTGGAGTGGAGTGTGACATGTAGCGGGTAGTGTGACGTCGCAGTGCGGAGGTGGTATGTATGAGTTTTTTGGTGGTTAACTCTGAGGGGGGTTAGGAAATAAGTGGTAATGAGTGAGGGGGGCTCGAGTTCACAGGAAGGTGACACATATGAGGGTCCCACATGGGAAATACCACCAAATCATACCCCTCCCCCACGGTTAAAGGAAGAAAGGTTGGGGGGTCCGATATTCCCTATCAACCATAGATCTGAGTGCCCGATTATCAGTCACTGATATTAGTGTGCCCTTCTTCTAAATTTTCTTGTCCTTCCACTTTATAATGATCTAACGACTGAAATTTACTATGGCTCTCCGGCTCTCCGGACTTTAGGGATTTCAAATATCAAACTTTGCTCCCCGTTTATCTTATCTGTCACTTAATTTGATTCGACGATCGTGAATACTCTCGAAGAAGAACCACGATCAAGGATTTTGATCTGGATCACATTTTTGTACTGCATTGTCCCTTCTGAGATTTGATCTCTTCATACTGCTCACTTCTCCTCCTGAGACTATGCTTTTCCTATTTTCCATCGTCATTGTTTTTCTTTCCATTAATGACAAGCACACACTTCCTGTAAAACATGCCAACAATATCCCCCTTTGGCATTGATGGAAACCCTAAAAGGCTACACTATTCTTCTTAGACCTACGACTATAGGATCCAGACCACATATTTTCTCCCCCTTTGACATTAATGTCAAAGAAAACATGCTCCCCCTGAGTTGTTGTAGTAATTTTTCGGAGGTATCAGATATTCAACCAACACATACTCCCCCTAACAGAATGGACTCTGTTAGGTGAGAGAAGGGATGACACCCAAATTCTGACAGATATATTCAAATGGTGTCTTGGCTAGGGGTTTAGTAAATATGTTTTCAATTTGTTCTATGGAAGGAATATAATTCAGCTAAACAACTCTGTTTGTAACCTCCTCTTTGAGAAAATGATACTTTATTGGTATATGCTTTATCTTTGAATGGATAATAGGATTCTTCGATACACTAATGGAACTAGTGTTATCACTGTGAAGTGGAATGGGATTAGTACAAGTTACCTTCAAAACTGCAAGAGTTTGTATCATCCATAATATCTGAGTGCAACAAGTAGCAACAACAATGTACTCTTCCTCTATAGTTGATAATGAAATAGATCTCTGCTTCTTACTAATCCATGCTACTAACGAAACACCTAATAAGAATGCACCTCCACTGGTGCTCTTTCTCTCATCCAAATAGTTTTCCCAATCAGCATCTGAATATGCAGTTAATTGAAAATTTTGATTTTTAGGATACCAGAGACCATAAGTCATTGTACCCTTCAAATATTTGAATATCTATTTGACAACTGCTAAATGACTTTGTTTAGGAGCAAACTGAAAAAGGCCTACCATTCCAACAACTTACAATGTATCAGGACGGGATGTTGTGATGTACATAAGACTACCTATCATTGATCGATATGTTATTTGATCAACAATAGGTGAAATATCATCTATAATGAGGTTTCAATCAACCACCATAGGTTTACTAACAGGAGAGGAATATTCCATCTGAAACTTCTACAACATCTCCTTCAAATATTTTTCTTGAGAGATAAATATCCCTACATAACTCTGATTGATTTGTAAACAAAGAAAATATGACAGTTCTCCTATCAAGGACATCTCAAACTCAGTCTGCATTGAATTAGCAAACCACTGAACTGAAGGGTCATTAGTGCATCCAAAAATAATGTCATCTACATAAACCAAAACAACTAATAAATCATCACCTTTAGACTTAATGTACATATTACTATCAACAATACCTTTCTTGAACCCTTAGTCCTGTAGAAATTTGTCTAGTCTATAATACCAGGCTCGTGGTGCCTGTTTCAGTCCATATAATTCCTTTTTCAACTTACAAACACAATCAGGATTATCTATCAGTGAAAATCCTTCATGTTTCTCCACACATACTTCTTCTTCTAGATATCCATTAAAAAATGTCGACTTAACATCCATCTGATATACTTTAAAGTTCTTATGACATGCATAGGCAAGAAATATTCTGATAGCTTCCAGTCTTGCCACTGGTGAAAAGGTTTCATCAAAATCTTGTCCTTCAACTTGTGCATAACCCTTACAGAGCAATCTGTCTTTATTCTTAACAATTTTTCCTTGTTCATTCATTTTATTCTTAAACACCCATTTGTAACCAATTACATTCTTATCTGTAGGTCTAGGAACAAGATCCCAAGTATTGTTCTTCTCAATCTGATCTAGTTCCCCATTCATTTATTTAAACCAATTTACATATTTACTGGCTTCATTAAATTTTTTGGGTTTCACCATGGATATGAACACTATATGTGATTTCTCGGTGTCTTTGATTATCCTTCTCCTGGTTTGTACACATTTGTCTCTCTCAACAATTATTTGATTTGCAGGATGATTCTTTTGAGTAATTCTGGAGGAAGGATTTGATGTTGTCTGTTGATTTGAGTCTGCCTGATTATTTGTATCTTCATATGACTCAGGGTCTTCTTTTTCTGATTCTTGGACCTATTCATCTTCAGCTTCAACTATGTCCTCTGTAGAAAACTCAATATTGCTCACCTCTCTTATTGGGACTCCTTCATCAACCTTTAAATCAATGCAATCAACTAATTTATACAATCTTTTGTTAAAGCATATATATCCTTTACTATTGGTAGAATATCCTAAGAAGATGCCTTCATCATCCCTGTCATCATACTTTCTAAGGTTTTAATTATTATTCTTTATGTAGCACTTACTCCCAAAGACTTTGAAGTGTTTGATTGAAGCAGGTCTTCCATACCAAAGTTCATAATGTGTCTTGTCACTATGTGGTATGAGGTTGGATTTGTTAAGAATATGAACTGTTGTGTGTATTGATTCTACCCATTAGGTTTGACCAATGTTCTTCTCATTCATCGTTGACCTGGCCATTTCTTGAATTGTTCTGTTTTGCTTCTCAACTAATCTATTTTGTTGTGGAGCTCCTGAGATTTTGTATTCTCTCTTGATCCCATGTCTATCACATAATTCATTGAAATCACTTGACATAAATTCTCCTCCTTTGTATGATCTTACTGCCTTTAACTTGTTGCCTATTTGATTCTCAGTTAAAGCCTTAAATATTTTAAATTTTTTAAATGCTTCAGCTTTTTCTTTGAGAAAAGCAACCCAAGTGAGTTTGGAGTAATCATCAATGATCAACATGAATTAGTTTTCCTTCCAAGTTCCTTCCTGTCTTGATGGTCCACATAAATCCATATGAACTAATTGGAGTGGTTTCTCTATTGAAGTAGAGCTCTTGGATTTAAACAATGTCCTGGTTAGCTTTCCTACTTGGTAGGGTTTACACATAGAATCTTGTGGCTTTGATATTCTTGGAAGATATTTTACTACCTCAAGATTCTTGATCTTGATTAAGTGGTCAAAGTTTAGATGTCCAAGTCTCCTATGACATAACCAACTTTCATCATGTTTCCTTAGATGACACTCTTCTCTATCTTCTTTCAACACATTTCCATTATTATTTTTCCTTATGCCTTTATCCACCACTTCTTCTGAGTTTACAGACTTTATCTTACAATATTTGAAAGTGAACACCACTTCACATCCTCTGTCACACATTTGACTTACACTGAGCAAATTATTTTTCAACCCATCTACAAGAAGAACATCCTGGGCTTTTCCTTTACCATTACTCAAACTCACCATCCATTTACCCTTGATTTTACCTGGTTTATCATTTACAAAGGTCACATTTCTTGTTTTTCTTTTACTTATAGACATAAAATTATCCTTGTCTCCAGTCATGTTCTTGGAACATCCATTTTCTATATACCAGGGGTCTTTTTGTTTTTTAGTTGAAAGTACTAGACCACATTTTTCACTATATTTATTTTTCCATGTGTTGGCATTTCTAGCTAAGGGTTTTATCCTTGGACCTTCTTTGTAATTCTTCAGATGGAAGTTTGTAGCTTTGTGGCTGAAGTTATGATAGTTATAGCATTCGAGATCATTGTTCAATAGGAAAAATTGATTGGTGCAACTTTGTCTACTCATTGGCTGTTTAGTTCTATGTTGCAAAGATTGTTTATTTCTTGATCTCCTTCGTTGCATGCCTCTAAACTTAATTTGAAAATTTGAAATCTTATGACCAAAATTAGAGTAGTAAAAACAGTAATGATGGAACAAAATTTGGTACCTGAAGGATGGTGTTGTTCTTGGCATTTGTTGCTCTATCTTCTGATATCTTTTATTATTATTAGGGATTATCTTGTCTTTATTGTCTTTTGGTGGCAGAGTACTCACATGATCTGATTGTCTGATGACTTGGAACTTGATCATATTTACTAGCTCTTTTCTTTTAGGATTTTTGTTGCTTGAACCACTTACATAGCTTAAATGAGTCTTCAGCAAAGGAGATCTATGTTTTCTCAGAATGTTGTTTAGTTTTTTTGAGGCTTTAATGATTGGAAGATTTTGGAGATACAATGATTTAAACTTCTCCATATCTTTTCTGGTTTTTACTACCTCTTCATCCAAGTCTTCACATCTTTCCTTCTCTGATAAATATTGTTTTACAATGTCCTCTTTTTTCTTTGCCTCTTCTAATTCCACTTTTAGCAGGGAAAATTCTTCATCGGGTTTTTTACTGTCTTTCTCAAACTGTATCACTAATTGTTTTTTCTTTTTCTTCTTAAATCCGAGTCTAGCAATTTATTTTAGGGAACTGATCAGTTCTCCTTCCAAGTCGACCAAAACTTATTCATCATTAACATCACTTCCTGTTATTTTATTATCATAATCCTCTTTGGCCATAATAATAAATTCATTAACCTTATCTTCACAAGCATAATCACTATCTGTGTCTCCTGAAGAGTCATCATTGTTTACACATAAGCTTTTCTTTTTACCAAATCTCTTGGATTTGTACTTCTCTTCACCTTCAACATTTTGGTCATTATTCTTGTGTGGACACTTAGATGCAAAGTGACCTATCTTTCCACAGTTAAAAATTTTTAAGGGCAACTTGCCTTGTTACTTGCCTGATCCTTTCTTTAGTCTTCTCACAAATTTTGCTTCAATTTCATCAGGCTCATAATCCTCATTCTTATCTACTTTAAATGATGCTTCTCTATAGGTGGGTTTATCTTTACCTATCCTCATTTCATAAGAATTCATGTTTCCAATGAGTTGGTCAATAGGAAGAACTTTTAGATCAGTAAGTTATTCTATAGCATAGGCCTTTGGGTTGAACATATCTGATAGAGATCTCAAAATTTTTTGAACTAAAGAGGCTTCCTGAATTTTTTCACCAAGTCCTTTCATTGCATTTACTAGTTCTTCAACTCTCAAAAAGTACTTCCAAATAGTTTCATCCTTTTTCATCTTTAGATGTTCAAACTTTAATCTCTAGGTTTAAATCTTGGAACCCTTTACCTTATCATTACCTTCATAACTACTAATGAGTTTGTCCCACATTTCTTTGGCAGATTCTAAGTGCATAACTTTTACAAATTCTTCTTCTGCAAGCCCACTCAGAATAACATTCATAGCCTTAATGTTGAAGCTGGATTCTAGCTTGTCATCCTTAGAATCTAGTACAACTGGCTTCATATAACTAGTCTCTACCACATCCAAGACATCTACACCTAAATCCATTATGTAGGTTCTCATCCTAACTTTCCATAAGGAAAAGTTTGTTCCATTGAACAGGGGGTACTTATTGGTTGAAGTTCCTTCATGGATAGTCATGTTTGAGCTCTAGGATCTACCTTTAGATAAAAGGAAACTGCTCTAATGCCAATTTTTATACAACTGAGAGGGGGGGGTGAATCAGTTGTTACTGTGCTTAAACAATTATACCCATTTTAATCTCATTACAGAACACTCAATGATGATCACAATAATTCAGGGAAGTAATCAACAAAGTATTCAACATCAATCACACACATGAAGTATCCAGAAACAAATATTCTTGAGGAAACCCATAAAGGGAGAAAACCTCTTCTTCTTCGAATGATAGGCAGTATTTTACATTATGTACATCATCTATATTTGAGAACCAAATCAATGTGAGGCTACCACCTCTATTTTACGAGTTGCAACTTGTTGAGAGAAACAACTCTCTGGTTTCTCTAACACCCACTAAAATGAAACACCAACTCCTTGAGTGTTCCAACACCAACTCGATGGAAGAACCAACTTCTAGTCACACAGGCACCAACATGTACAACAAAGAACAATAGTTCTCCCTTGCACCACCCTACCACCTTGGTTTTTCTGGCTGCAAATAGATGGAAGCTACAACTCCCTGTGATCAAGAACCCACTTGAAAATATGAGAACATTCCTCCCTTTCACCACCCTACCACCCTGAGATATAAATCTATTCTTTCTAAAATTTATTACAGTGATACAATATTTATCAATGTCTTACCAATCTCATCATTGTTCGACTACACTTCTCTGCTCTTCCTGCATCAGTGTGTTCCTGCTCAGATCTTCTTGTGCTTAATTTCTCGTACAGTTTGTTGTTTTCACCATTTATTCTTTGTCCAACTTATGTTCTTCATCTATGCATCTTTCACACTTTGTTCCTACTGTCTCCTTGATCACATACAATTCAACTTGTTTTACCGGGAAATAACAACCTCTCTCTGTCACGACATTTTTATTTTATTCCTTCTCTCATCATCCGTTACACTCCGCATCTACAACACTCAAGTTGGGAATCTCAAAAATGTTGAGGAATCATGATTCCAACAGTCGGGAATAATGATTCAACCGCTCAGGAAAAATGATTCAGTTAGTGTAATTGAATTGTAACGATCAAGAAATCATGATATGAAACAACAAACCTTCGATCAGATTCTGTTTGATCAACACCATTGGATTATTCACGTAGAGTCCTTTTTTACTTTTCAATGCATAACCTCCTATGTGGAGCCTAGAAGTGCTAGCTCCTTCCACTATCTTCCACTGATGTGACCTTAGGCGATGGTCTCACATGACCACATGATTACAGGCATGAGCTCTTTTCTCGTTAGCCTCTTGTTTCATGTGACCTCGAGCTACATCCTTGTGTAAGAGAACTATTGGGGGTGCATCCAAGAGTGGTTTGGGATCAACCACTTTTCTCCCTACATTCCACCTCCAGCTGCCACGTACCCTTTTTTCAAAACCGTGGTTTCAATTGCGGCCCACCATTAAATTTTTAAAGTTCATGCACCTTGTATCCACACAATGTGACAGGACCGTCAATATCACAATCTTGACGGTGCTCCTGAACTGACGGATCAAATCTAACCTTCTTAAATCAATGAATGTGATATATTTTGTGATTTAGGCTCTGGGAGTTTCAAATATCAAACCCTGCCTTCCTCCGTATGCCAATATTCCAGAGTCGATGATCTACAGACACCTGTCCTTCTTAATCGACGGCTCAGCCTCTACTTTGGGAATTTGACCTTTCAACCATATCAATGGTTCTATGGCCCCTTACTCGATTCAATGGTCGAGATCTCCTTCCCTACTCCAGGCTTCGACGATTTCAATTTTCACCCTTTACGCTCTCCCAGAATTCTTTTAGTCGGAGTCCACATATTTTTGCCACGTGTCCTCCTCAAATGAACAATCCTTGTTCACTTCAGGAATTCATCCTTCGGCAATTTCAGGCCTTTATCCTTCACATTTTCCCATAGTAGTTTCGCCCAGAGTCAATGATCTATTGAAACGTACCCTCCTACACTATCAACTATTACAAGTGACTTCGCCCCTTCGCCCCTTCGAGACTTTAGGCTGATCCTTACTTCATTCTCCTCCGGAGTGGTCACCTTCTAAATAAGTCATAGATGATGGAGACCGCTTGTTGTCGGTTAACACTTCCAGTTACACTGTGCTTCCACTGTACTAGATCAACGATTGAGAATGCACTCGAAGTGATCTTCGGATCGGATGACTCATGTCCATTTTGGGACTTCGACATTCAGAACTTTGAGACTTTAAGAATCTGTTGGTGGTAAAACACCCGAATTAAAACTCATTGAGTGACGCGAATTGCTTACATCACTTGATGACATGGAACGAGCTGAGTGTCTTCCACGTGTGACTCAGATTCATGATTTGCACGTACCTAAAATGTCAATTTCATCTTGACACTTGTCATTGTCTAACTGTTCCATGTGTCTTTGCTGACGTGGGTGAGACGTGTAGGCAGTGTAGTGGAGTGTGACGTGTAGCGAGTAGTGGAGTGTGATGTCGGAGCATGGAGGTGGTATGTATGAGTTGTTTGGTGGTTTATTCGGAGGGGGGGTTAGGTGGTAAGTGGTAATGAGAGAGGGGGGTCTGAGTTGATAGGAAGGTGACATGTATGAGGGTACCACATGGGAAATACCACCAACTCAGACCCCCCCCCCCCATGGTTAAAGGCAGAAAGGTCGGGGGAGTCCAATATGCCCTGTCGACCATAGATCTGATTGCTCGATTATCAGCCGCTGAGATTAGCACACACTTCTTCTAACTTATCCTGTCCTTCCACTTTATAATTATCTGACTGTTGAAATTTACTCTGGATCTGCAGCTCTCCGGAATTCGGGGATTTCAAATCTCAAACTTTGCTCCCCGTTTATCCTATCCATCACTTAATTTGATCTGATGGTCGTGAAGACTATCGAAGTAGATCCACGATCAAGGATTTTGATCTAGATCATGTTTCTGTACTTCTCTTTCCCTTCTGAGCTTTGATATTTGCATACTATTTTCTTCTCCTCCTGAGCTTATGATTTTCCTTTTTTCCATTATTGTTGTTGTTATTTCCATCAATGACTAGCACACGTTTCCTATAAAACATGCCAACAAAGAAAGCAATAACTCTTAAAAAGTATTAAAACTAAAATATTTGAGACCAATGGATAGCACAATAGACTCTAAAAATATCCATATTTCAAAATAGAATCGAAATGAAAGAATCAATTGCCAATAAACTACTTCCAAATTAACAGAAAAGGCTCCCAAAACTGACAACTAGAATTCTTGAAAGTTTTCTCAGGAAGAAAAGTACAGAAGTCAAATTCTTGTATAATCTAACAAGAAAAAGACTATTGAAAACCAAAACTTAGTTTCAAAGATCTAAGAAACCATGAATAGATGATAACCTTTTCAAAACTGGATCAAAGGTAATTTACAAGAAATAAGAAAAGAAGAGCAATATTCTCAATCAAAACAAGCCATTAAAATTCTAAAGAAATCATAGAAGAACTTGGGATAAAAATCAGATTGAAAAACAAAGACCAAAAATCCCAGAAATCAACCCAGGAAAGGGTGATTCTCCCGGTGCCAAGGAGGCAGGGTGTCAAAGGTAGAGTGACGCTCCTAAAAATCCTACAGGACGGTGTTACTAATTATCTGTAGGCCACTGGAAGGGAGTGTCACTTTTTAAAAACAAGGGAAAATAGGCCACTCAACCCATATTCAACCAAAGTGTTTTGAGGACTCTATAAGCTATTCAATGGAGCCGAAAAGAATAAAATACTTCAGAAACCAAGAATTCATCATAAAATCATAAAAAACAAGAAGATAAAAACCAAGGAAATAATTGATCACCTCTATGGTTTCCAAAAACTGTTGTGAGAAATCTCACCCTACGGACAGGTTGAGCTCCCCTTACTTAGGTTTTCTTCAACTAACACAACTAGAAAAAATGGATTGTAACATTCCTAATTTCCATATATTTATGTATGAAATGAGAGAGTAACGAGAAGAGAATGAGGAACATTTTTTGTGTCATTTGTCCTGCTTCTCCTTATTGTTTCAGGGTTGGATCCAGTTCAACTACAAACTTAGTCTACCTAAACAGAGATAGAACCATCCTCTTATTCTACTACTTCTCACAAGTTAGATAAAAGTTATCATAAATAATCTATAATCACTCATACATAAACTTAAAATGAGACAAAAATAGGGAAATAGGCCAAGTTTATTAATATGAGAAACATTGGAACTTACAATCATGATGTGTTGCAAGAATACTCCAATCCTCCTCCTATCCATCCCCTTATTGTATGCTAACAAATGGAACAAAAGTATACTTCATAGCTTAATTATATATAATCTCTTTCACACTTGAGAGACCTTGTTTATAAACAAGATTTGGGAAGTTCAACCAACTTTGAATATCAAGGGATCTTTCCTCCATAAGTTAGGATTGATTACCAAAAAATGAGAGACTCGAACCTATGAATCACCATTCCATAATAACCACCAAAAGTATATTAAAGTCCACCCATAGAATAAGGAGGGATTAGTTAAAACCACTCTAACAAGGTTGATGCTCCTAGTGACATTGGCAAGAGGTGTTAGTGATGCTCCGTATTGGTCTAGACAGAGGTGTCACCCTGAGAGTGATGCTCCCTGAGCCACAACAAGGGGGCGTTAGTGATCCAACTAAGCCAAAAAACAAGGGGAAAGATGTGTGTTCGATGTTTAGAAAGTGGATTTTTCTTTTTGATAACTAGGGAAAATGAAAAAATGCTCTTCACAGTTTCAAGGATTTGGACTCAAGGTGTGACACTTAGATGTGACAATTTTACATGTAACACTCACCATAAAAATCGAAGGAATGAAAACCGTGCTTTTATATATTTGCAGAAGAGACATGAAATATATAATTATGGACCAGTGTTGACTACTAGGATAGATTTCACTTGGATTGATGGATGGTCGTGGAATCATTTGACCAGATGTTTGAGGACTTCATATCGTTTTGTATCATTCGATGTATAGTAATGAAACATTCCTCTTACTTACTGATGATTTCCTTGAAAGTGGTCGATCGAGGATCGACCTGACATGAAAGTCGACTAGAGCTTCGACCAAGTATTCGTCGACTAAATTTCAACTAGGTTGTCCATTGACTCGAATTTTCGACAAGAACTATTGTTGCTGCTTATTGATCCCTTAAGGGGGGAAATACTTAAATATATTGATATGCGAACCCAACTTATGTATTCTTGTTGACTCAACTATTTCTTGTTGAATCGACTCGGATTTTCAAAGACCAACCTAACCATGTTCGACTTCTATTGGAGATGTACTACTTCTTATGTTGGATACAAAGACTGTTTGAATGTATAGAGGTTGATTATCTTGCATTGTTGGTGGCCATGTTCAAAATTATTCCAGATTGTTTTTGTATTTTGTTTGAGTAGTCTTTTTAGTTAGAAAAACTTAAAAAGGAAAAATTTGCATGTTATGCTCAAATTGAAGGTATTGATTTCGAAGAAACCTTTTCCTTGGTTGCTAGACTAGAATCTATCATAATTTTTTTGGCATTTGCATGTTTCAAGAACTTCAAATTCTATCAAATGGATGTCAAATATGTCTTTCTCAATGGTAATTTAAAGGAATAAGTATACATTGAATATCTATAAGGAGTCTTATTATCAAAAAATAAGGATCATGTGTAAAATTGAAGAAATCACTTAATGGGCTAAAACAAACTCTTAGAGCTTGGTATTCAAGACATGATAAATAATTACAACAATAAGGCTTCAAAAGAGGAATTGTTGACAATAATCTATACATCAAGATAGTAGAAGAAAAAAAGTTTATTGTTGTGGTTGATGTATATGGCATTATTTCTGGAGGAAATATGAAATAAATGTATCAAGATTTTGCAAAAGAAATACAAAAGGAATTTGATATGTCTATGCTTCATGAAATGCCATTATTTCTTGGATTACAAATTTATGAATCTAACATATTCATTTCACAAACCAAGTACGTCAAGAAAATTTTGAATAAATTCAGCATGGAAGATTGTACACCAATCAATACACTTATGGTCATAGGTTGTAAATTGAGAAAAAATGATTAATCTCCAAAATCAAATCAAACATTGTATAGGTCAATGATTGGAATTCAACTATTGTTACAGGAAAACACCCTGCAGACATGTGAATTCCCTCTTGGATCCTAGACTTCTAAGACCAAGATAGAAAGGTGCTATCTTTCATCAATGAAATCCATTTAAACCTAAATAAGCTAATATATAGAGAAGAAGGAGAATATGTACCTTTTTACGATGTTTTTCCTCGCCTAGTCCAAGTTGAGCTCTGATCCTCAAGCTCTTCAAAAATTCCCGCAATCCAATAAAAGACAAATCATGCTTCCCATTCAACTACGATTAGTTTGAAACTAGAATTCTATATCTATCCATTAAAGACAAGTTCATGTAGGTATCCACAATCTTGAAGGAGACAAGCCAAGCACATGTATTAATGAGAACTCAATAGAGATAGTTACATACCTTTGATGAAGCTGCAACAACCTTTCCAAGCTCTCCTTGTCCAACCCCTTTCTCAAATGATCCACAAATAAAATGACTATGCTTCACTGATTATCTCCCTTATGAGATCATAATTTTGATGCCTTAAATGTCTCTCCCTTCATTATGAGATCATAATTTAGGTATTTCTCGATTTCTCCATCTCCCCTTCACCATGAGAAGGCCTCCTTATATAATCAAAAAGAGGCCTAACCACCTTAGATATTATTGGGATAGGTTGAGGATCTTTCTCCATCAGTTGTGGATCCTCCCTAAGATCCATCCTTGACCTCAGATTCGAATCCAACTAATTTCATAGATAAGGGGGATCTTCCCTTGATTTTCTCAACAACATAATACTCCCTCATAATGGTGCATAAAGTTCTACAATGCTCCCCCAAAGGAGGGAAAGGAGTGCTAGCACTCCCTGCTAGTGGGTAGGGGACCGCTGCCTAATATTTCCTAAAAAATCCCAGTGCTCCCCATAATGGGGCACAGAGCGCTACAACACTCCCCCAAAGGAGGGAAAGGAGCGCTATCACTCCATTCTAGTGGGTAGGGTAGCGTTTCCCTTCAAAATTCATTTTCAAGTGGTCTTCCTCAAGGAAACGGCTTTATACTCTTTGTCAAATGATTTCTCCTTCTTTAACTAGTCTCTGAGGATGTCTTCAAGTGTTCCTTGTGATGTCATTCGAGACACAACATAGGGTAGATGATTGTATGATGTCTGCGATACTTGTGACACTTGTGGAAAAAATGTGACACTTGTAAGGACGACAATAGGTCATCATTGAAGTGAGTAATTTTGATGTGTAACAGATTGCCCCCCAAAGTGCAAGGTTAGAAGACAAAAATTGATGACTGAAGTACTTTGTAGACTTTTTCAAGTAAGGGTATGGACTCAAAGAACCTGGTTGAAGCTGCACACAACCATCAAACAAATATTATGATATGTTTCAAACCCAAGGCAGACATTCCTATTCTTGGGTGATAAATACTTTCAAGGTATGGTCGCCATAAGATACATTGTGGATCCATAATTGTATTAACAAAAAGGTACAGCCACCAAAGATACAATGTGAATCTATACTCCCATGACATGAACTCATCGTAGCCACAAAAAATACATAGTGGATCTACTAGACAACAAGACACAGCCATGGACCAATACAAAGTGTATCTATGTGACAGTATATGTGTCAATATTCAAGATAAAATCCATCGCAACTTGGTTAAGGTACATATCAGAGTGATTACTCAACCTAGGGTCTTCTTACCAATCTCGATGCAACACAAGTCTAACAATGTGAATAGATGTCCTGATGTCAAACATGGTGGAAACCGCTTGATTATCAGTCAATGAGGAAAATCATTAACAATCATGAGGGAAATCACCATTGATGTCAATGATTCCCAAGGTACTATAGTACATTCCATCAAATGTGAATAAATGAGCTAAATTCGAACATTCGTGGAATCATCCGATTAGAGGTCAATAATTTAAACCTACTGTCGAAAGGGAGGAGGCCTGCCATTGAGGCATGAAGGTCCCAAGGTACTAATAGGTTTCTAATTCTAGTTCCCAGATAATGTGTTGGACTCGATAGGAATAGACTCATCAAAGGAGGGCCTTGATGTATCCCCCATCAACGACACAAAACTGACACAGAGATGTAAGTTTGTGGATCAAATGGACATGGAATGACACAGGTATTGAAACAAGAATTTTTTTATGGTTGAATATCGAGGTAGATACTTCCCTTGTGTTGAAATTACTAAGACAACTGAGAGGGGGGGTGAATCAATTGTTACTATTCGTAAACAAATTTAAATCGATTAAACCATTTTTAAGCTTTCATCAGGTGACCATCAATATTATACATCATATGAACAACATAAATAATGAGCATCAATCACACATAAGATATACACAAAGAAATATTTTCATGAGGAAACCCATAAAGGGAGAAAACATCTTCTTCTTCGAAATGATAGGCAGTGTTTTAAGTTCTGTACATCATCTATGTTTGAGCACCAACTCAAAGTGAGGCTACTACCTCTTTTTTACAAGCTCCAACTTGTTGAGAGCACCAACTCTCTGGTTTCTCTAGAACCGACTATAAGGAAGGACCAACTCCCTGAGTGTTCCAACACCAACTGAATGGAAGCACCTACTTCCACTTATATAAGCACCAACTTTCATAAAGAAAACTCTGTGTTTTCCCAAGCACCACCCTGCCACCCTGGCTTCTAGCCACAACTAGATGGAAGCTACAACTCCCAATATTCAAGCACCAACTCGAATATCAGAGGACCGTAGTCCTCCCTAGGACAACCATTCCTCCATGATTATGCATAATTGATTAACAAACAAATAATACAGGTATTTCAATTCTTACCCCTTCTTCATTGTTCTGCAATTCTTCTCTGGTTCAAAAACTGTTCTGCAGTTCTTCTCTGCTACATGCTATTCTGTTATTTTGCTCTTTCTTCTGTTTGTTTGGTGATTGTTACTCATCTCTGAGTTTTATCTCATTCTCTGCATTCTTTCATTTTACCCTTCTTACAGTTCATCTCATTGTTTCAGTTACAACAACCAACCTTACATAGTCACTGCATCTCGCCTTTTATACTCACCAGCCTCATCAGTTACACCTCGAATATCCTTGGGAAAAGACAAAAACTTCTTATCAATTGTATCACCAACTGATAAAGAACCATGATTCGATTTTCTAACTGAATTGTAACTGAACGTATTAATCATGAAAATAAATGATGACCCTTCGATCATATTCCTGGTTAACATGCACCATTGGATTACCAATGATGGATCTCGCGCCTACTCCATATGCCCACTAGCTGTGACCACGGGCCTAATCAGAATGCCTTTCACATTTAGAATTTTGGCAATCTAGAGGTGAAGAGTCTTGACTCTTCATGTTGCGATCTTCTGAAAGGGGCTTAGCTCCGCTAGCTCCTCCCTCTCACATGGCCACTGACGGTGACCTGGTGCTTATCCACAAAGCACTTCGTAATTCGCAAATTTGGGAACCATGTGGTGAAGAGTATTGACTCTTCATGTTGCGATCGCCGAAATGGAGCTTAGCTCTTCTAGCTCTTCCCTCTCATATGACCATCGACGATGACCACAGCCTACACCAAAAGGTGTTTCACATTTCATGAACTTATGAACTTCATCGAGCCTGATCAATCGTTGAGATCTCCAATGATCTGATGGTCCAGATCTCATCGCGATATCGTGTTTTAGGATTCCTGTGATGAAGGATCTTGACACTCCAAGTTGCGATCCCTGAAATGGATCTTAGAAATTAGCTCCTTCCCTTAATCCTTCGACGATGTGACCTTGTCTATTACCAGGGGCCAAACCTTATCGTGATTTTTCATATCACGAGTTGCAAGGTTAGATCATTTCCTTCCTTTGACTTTCCAGTCAGTGAAAAGTTAATACCTCGCCACATGTCCCTCTTGGATCAACTGTCAAGATCTTATCATGATTTCACAACTTCACGAGCCTTCATCATGCCTGATCAATGGTCCACAATCTCTCTTTGATCAACGACTCAGATTAAGTCATGGTTTCTCATTTCACGATTTCATCATTCTTGTCGTGAGTGTCCTTGACACCTCCAACTCCCGGTATCTGAAACTATGAAATGGAGTCAGATCAACGGTCCACAATCTTCATGATTTGACAGTCCAGATCTTTTCTTGATCTTGCATATCGCGAGTTTATGTCGTGAGTTGCTTCCTTGACTCCTCTAACTCCCGGTATCTGAAACTCCAAAACAAAACCTTTGTCATGCTCTGATCTATTGCCACATGTCCCTCTTGGATCAATGATCCAGATCTTATCACGATTTCGCATATCACGAGTTGGAAGGTTAGAGCACTACCTTCCTTTGACTTTCTAGTCAGCGAAATGTTAATCCCTTGCCACGTGTAGTCCTCGACAATGGACGACCCTCCTTCTTTTGGGACTTTGTAAGCCCACTTCATCTTGTACTTAAAGATCATGATCCTTCTTCTGGATCCAATGATGGTCAGTCCTCATGCTCAGATCCAAAGTCTGAGATTTTTTTCCCTCTTTTGCATGTTCCTCCTATCTGTATTCATATCTGACGGTCATCGGGAATTCGGGATGGGTGGTCCAATGATCACTTTTTCTCCTCACTATTCATATTTCCATTTCCATGCAATCATCGCTCTGTTGAACATGTTGATCTTTTCCATCAATGACAAACACGCATACTCCACCTCTGTCTAAAACATGCCAACAATATCCCCCTTTGGCATTGATGGCAACCCCTTGAAGAACATCCAACTTTACCATTGTATTGAATGAAATTACCACACTTTCTCCCCCTTTGGAATTGATGGCAACCCCTTGAAGAAAATCCAACTTTACCACTGTATTGAATGAAATTACCACACTTTCTCCCCCTTTGACATCAATGTCAAAAAAAAAAACAAGCTCCCCTTGAGTTGTTGCAGTACATCTCGAAGGTATCACATATGTGACAAGCATATACTCCCCCTGTGTTGTTGCAGTATTCTTCGAAGGTATTAGATATTCAACCAACACAACCCCCCCTGATAGGATGGATCCTCTTAATTTGAAAGTGAGGTCACGCCCAAATTCTGGCGAAGATATCCAAAAGGAGTCACTGCTAACGGTTTAGTAAAGATATCAACTATCTATATAGTGGAAGGAATATAATTCAGATAAACAACTTTGTTTGTAACTTGTTCTCTGATAAAATGGTATTTTATTGGGATATGCTTAGTCTTAGAATGAAGAACAGGATTCTTGGAGACACTAACGGCACTGGTATTATCACAGTGAATGGCAATTAGATCAGTATAATTTACCTTCATATCTATAAGAGTTTGAATCATCCATAAAATATGAGTGCAGAAAGTAGCAATAGTAATGTACTCTTCTTCTGTAGTTGATAAGGAAATAGATCCCTGCTTCTTACTAATCCATGCTATCAACTAGTCACCCAAGAAGAATTCACCTCCACTAGTGCTCTTTCTCTCATCCACACAATTTGCCCAATCTACATATGAATAAGAAGTTAACTAAAAATTCTGATTTTTGGGATACCAAAGACCATAAGTCATTGTTCCCTTCAAGTATTTGAATATTCTTGTGACAACTACCGAATGACTTTGTTTAGGAGCAGACTAATAATGACCTACCATTCCAACAACTTGCATTATATTAGGACGGGATGTTGTGATGTACAGAAGACTTCCTATCATAGAGTGATATGTCCTTTGATTGAAATAAGGTGAAATATCATATTTACTAAGCTTGCAACCAACCACCATAGGTGTACTAACAGGATAAGAATCTTCCATCTGAAATTTCTTCAACATCTCTTTCAAATATTTTTCTTGAGAGATAAAAATTCCTACAGAACTCTTTTTTACTTGTAAGCCAAGAAAATATGATAATTCTCCTATCATGGACATATCAAACTCTGTTTTCATAGATTTAGCAGACCACTGAAGAGAGGAATCATTAGTACAACCAAAAATAATGTCATCTACATAAATCAAAACAACTAGTAAATCATCACCTTCAGTTTTTATGTAGAGATTGCTATCAACAGTACCTTTCTTGAATCCTTTGTCTTGTAAAAAATTGTCCAGTCTATAATACCAAGCTCGTGGTGCTTGTTTTAGTCCATATAAATCCTTCTTCAACTTGTAGACATAATCAGGGTTATCTGTCAATGAGAATCCTTCAAGTTTCTCCATATATACTTCTTCCTCTAGATGTCCATTAAGAAATGTTGATTTAACATCCATTTGATACACTTTCAAGTTCTTATGACATGAATATGCAAGAAACATTATGATGGCTTCCAATCTTTCCACTGGTGCACAATTTTCATCAAAGTCCCGACCTTCAACTTGTGCATACCCTTTACAGACCAATCTGGCTTTATTTCTAACAACTTATCCTTTTTCATTCATTTTATTTTTGAACACCCACTTGGAACCTATTACATTATTGTCTTCAGGTCTAGGAACAAGCTCCCAAGTATTGTTCTTCTCAATCTGATCAAGATCTTCATTCATAGCTCTAATCCAATCATCATGCTATCTAGCTTCATCAAAATTTTTAGGTTCAGTCATAGATAAAAAGGCAACATGAGAATGTTCTGAGTCTTTAATCAATTTCCTTCGTGTCTGAACTCCTTTATTTATATCTCCAATTATCTGATTTTCAGGACGATTCTTTCTAACAGTTCTGAGAGGTGAGTTTGTTTCTTTTTGTTGATTTATGTCAGCCTGAATATTTGTATATTCATATGATTCATATTCTTCTCTTTATGATCCTTGGACCTATTCATCTTCATCATCAACTATATCTTGTGTGCTTGGTTCAACACTACTTACATTTCTGACCGGGATTTCTTCATCAAATTTTATGTCTATATAATCAACTAGTTTATGTAGCCTCTTATTGTAACATCTATACCCTTTACTGTTTGTAGCATAACCCAAGAAGATACCTTCATCATCCCTGTCATCATATTTTCCAATATTTTCATCATTATTCTTAATATAACATTTACTCCCAAAGACTTTAAAATGCTTGATTGAAGTAGGTCTTCCAAACCATAGTTCATAAGGATTCTTGTCATTGTGTGGTCTGAGATGTGATTTGTTAAGGATATGAACAATTGTGTGAATTTATTCCACCCAATATGTCTGAGGTATGTTCCATTAATTCATCATTGATCTTGCCATTTGCTATACTGATCTATTATGCCTCTCAACAACTCCATTTTGTTGTGGAGTCCTTGGAATTGTGTACTCTCATTTGATTCCATGTTTATCACATAACTCTTTGAAGTTCCATGAGATAAATTATCCTCCTCTATTAGACCTTACTGCTTTCAATCTTTTTCCTATCTAATTCTCAGTTAGAGCCTTAAACACTTTGAATTTTTCAAATGCTTCAGATTTTTCCTTAAAAACGACAACCCATGTTAGTCTAGAATAATCATCAATAATCAACATAAAATAATTTTATTTTCCTGTACCTTCTTTCCTTGATGGTCCACATAAATCCATATGTACTAACTGGAGAGGTTTTTCTGTTGAAGGAAATTTTTTAGATTTGAACTGTGTCCAAGTAAGCTTTCCTATCTGGCTTGGTTTACAAACATAATCATATGGCTTTGATATCTTTGGAAGATCCTTTACTGCCCCACTATTTTTGAGCTTCATTATATGATCAAAATTTAAGTGTCCAAGTCTCCTATGCCATAGCCAACTTTCATCATACTTGCTTAAGTGGAATTCTTCTTTTTCTTCTTTTAACACATAGACATTGTTTTCTGTTCTTATCCCTTTTGCAACTAGCTTCCCTGAATTCACATATTTTATTCTACAATCTTTAGAGGTAAAAATGACTTCACATCCTCGGTCACAGACTTGACTAACCCTAAGTAGATTATGTTTCACGCCTTCTACAAACTACACATCTTGAGCTTTCCCTTTTCCATTACTCAAACTTACCATTCCTTTACCTTTTATTTTTCCTGGTGCATCATTTCCAAAAGTTACATTCCTTGATTTTCTTTCACTTAGAGTTAGAAAATAACTTTTGTCTCCAGTCATATGTTTGAAACATCCGCTGTTAATATACCAGGGATTATTTTGTCTTTGGGCTGATAACACTAGTCTACACTTGTCATCTTATTTCTTCTTCCAAATCTTGAAATTTTTAGCAGTAGGATTCGAATCTAGCTTAAAATTCCTTAAGCGACAATTTGCAGCTTTATGTCCATAGTTATGATAGATGTAACATTCTGATTCACTGAATAACATATCATAACGATTGTTATGCTCATAATTGTTGTTATGTTTCACCTGTGTCCTTTCTCCATCCATCACATTATTTATAGTATGTGGTCGTTTGTTTCTTGGTTGTCTCAATCTTTGTTGTGGCAGATAATTATTCCTTGAATATCTTGATTTTAAATATCTAGATCTTAAAGAACAATTTACATCTTTGTGACCAAAGTTAGGACATAAAAAAAAATAACCATAGAAAAAACCTTTGTACTTGAAAAAAGGTTGTAGTCGATTTCTTCCATGATGATGATTTCTTTGATCAGAAAATGTGTTTGTGTTATTTCTTTGATCTATGGATTTGGTTTTGGTACTTTTTCTTTCATTTCTTCTTGGTGGCTGATTTTCTTTCTTTGTTTCTGCAGAGTGGTTTTTGTCAATGATTGTAGATTTGACAAACTTGATGGGTTATGTATTACTTGGATGATCACTACTTGATCCTTCTTCATAGCCTAAGCCAATTTTCAACTTTGGATTCCTTTGTTGATTTAGAATGGAAGTTAATTCTTCTGAGGCTTTAATACTTGGCATATTTTGGTGATACAATCCCTTAAACTTCTCCATTTCTTTTCTTGTTTTTACTATCTCTTCTTCTAAGGATTCACACCTCACTTTCTTCTCTGACAACTGTTGTTTCAATATGTCTTCTATTTTCTTTGCCTCTTCTAACTCCACTTTTAGTAGAGAAAAGTTTTCATCAAGTTTTTCACCATTCATTTTAAATTGCTTCAACAACTGTTTTTTGTTTTCTCTTCTTACATCTGAGTCTGTCAATTTATTCCAAGGCACTGATTAATTCACCTTCCATATCCACCACATCTTCTTCACCATCCATTTCACCTCCTATGTGTTCATCATCAAAATCTACCATATCCATAAGCATAAAATAATTCACTTTGTTTTCACTTGATGAATCACTATCTATGTCTTCTGAGGAATTGTCATTGTTTGCACACAAACTTTTCTTTTTACTATATTTCTTGAATTTGTACTTCTTTTCATCATCAGAGTTCTGGTCCTTTTTCTGGTGGGGACACTTAGATGCAAAATGACCTATCTTACGACAGTTAAAACATTTGAAGGGAAGCTTGCCTTGATAATTTCCTGATCCTTTCTTTAACCTTCTCACAAATTTTTCCTCAATATCATCTAAATCTGAATCAATATTCTTGTCTGATTTAAAAGATGATTCTCTAGTAATGGATTTATCTTTGTTGATTCTCATTTCATATGCAGTTAAAGTTCCTAGGAGTTGATCAATGGACAGAGTTTTAAGATCATTTAGTTATTCTATTGCAAAGACTTTTGGATTAAATTTATCAAGCAGAGATCTTAAAATATTTTGAACTAAAAATGATTCTTTAATCTTGTCACCAAGACCCTTCATGGCATTCACAAGTTTTTCAACTCTTAAAAAATACTTGCTAACTGTTTCATCTTCATTCATCTTTAGTTGTTCAAACTTCAACCTATATGTTTGGAGTTTGGAATCTTTTACTTTCTCATTTCCTTCATAGCTGTTAATAAGTTTATCCCACATTTCTTTGGCAGTTTGAATATGCATCACCTTTACAAACTCAGCTTCTACAAGTCCATTCAAGATAGCATTCATTCCCTTAGCATTAAAGATAAATTCTAACTTATCATCCTTGGAAGCCAGCACAATAGGCTTTGTATATCCAGTCTCTACTACATCCCAAACATCAACACCTAAGGCCGTTAGGTATGTTCTCATTCTAACCTTCCAAAAGGAAACAATGGTTCCATCAAACAGAGGAGGCTTATTGGCTGAAGTCCCGTCATGACTTGTCATGTTTAAGCTTACAGATCTACCTTTAAATAAAAGGAACCCGCTCTGATACCAATTGTTGAAATTACTAAGAGAACTGAGGGGGGGGTGAATCAGTTGTTACTGTGCTTAAACAATTTCAAGTGTATTAAACCATTTTTTATCTTTCATCAAGTGACCATCAATATTATACATCAAATGAACAACATAAATAATGAGAATCAATCACACATAAGATATACATAGAGACATATTTTCACGAGGAAACCCATAAAGGGAGAAAACCTCTTCTTCTTTGAAATGATAGGCATTATTTTAAGTTCTGTACATCATCTATGTTTGAGCACCAACTCAAAGTGAGGCTACTACCTCTGTTTTACAAGCTCCAACTTGTTGAGAGAACCAAATCTTTGGTTTCTCTAGCACCGACTAGAAGGAAGCACCAACTCCCTGAGTGTTCCAACACTGACTGAATGGAAGTACCTACTTAGACTTATACAAGCACCAACTTGCATATAGAAAACTCTGTGTTTTCCCAAGCACCACCCTGCCACCATGTTTTCTAGACACAACTAGATGGAAGCTAAAACTCCCAATATTCAAGCACCAACTCGAATATCAGAGGACCACAGTCCTCCCTAGCACCACCTTTCCTCCCTGATTATGCATAATTGATTGACAAAAAAACAATACAGGTATTTCAATTCTTACCTCTGCTTCACTATTCTGCAATTCTTCTCTGGTTCAAAAATTGTTATGCAGTTCTAGTCTGCTACATGTCATTCTGTTATTCTTCTCTTGCTTCTGTCTGTTCGGCGACTGTTACTCATCTCTGAGTTTTATCTCATGCTTTGCATTCTATCATTTTACCCTTCTTATAGTTCACCTCATTGTTTCAGTTAGAAAAACCAACCTTACATAATCGCTACATCTCGCCTTTTATACTCATTAGCCTCATCAGTTACACCTCGAATCTCCTTGGGCAAAGACAAAAAATTCTCAGCAACTGTAACACCAACCGATCAAGAACCATGATTCAATTTTCTAACTGAATCGTAACTGAACTTATTAATCATGAAAATAAATGATGACCCTTCGATCATATTCCCGATTAACCTGCACTGTTGGATTATCAATGATGGATCTCATGCCTACTCCATATGCCCACTAGCTATGACCGCACGCCTAATCAGAATGCCTTTCACATTTATCATTTCGGAAATACAGAGGTGATGAGTCTTGACTCTTCATGTTGTGATCTCTAAAAAGGGGCTTAGCTCTGCTAGCTCCTCCCTCTCACATGACCACTGGAGGTGACCTGGCACTTATCCACAAAGCACTTCATAATTCGAAAATTCGGGACTTATGTGGTGAAGAGTCTCGACTCTTCATGTTGCAATTGTTGAAATGGAGCTTATCTCTACTAGCTCTTCCCTCTCACATGACCATCATCGGTGACCACATCCTACACCAAAAGGTGTTTCGCATTTCGAAAACTTATTAACTTCATTGAGCCTAATCAACGGTCGATATTTCCAATGATTCGATGGTCCAGATCTCATTGCGATCTCGCGTTTCAGGATTCATGTGATGAAGGGTCTCGACACTCCAAGTTGGGATCCTTAAAATGGAGCTTAGCAATTATCTCCTTCCCTTAAGCCTTCGACGATGTGACCTTTTCTATCACTAGGGGCTAGACCTTATCACGATTTCGCATATCACGAGTTGCAAGATTAGAGCATTTCCTTCCTTTGACTTTCTAGTCAGTGAAAAGTTAATCCCTCACCACATGTCCCTCTTGGATCAACGTTCAATTTCTTATGGAAATTTCAAAACTTCATAGGCCTTCATCATGACTGATCAATGGTCCACGATCTCCCTTTGATCAATGACTCAAATTAATTCATGGTTTCGCATTTCATGATTTCATCATTCTTGTCATGAGTGTCCTTGACACCTCCAACTCCTGGTATCTGAAACTCCGAAATGGAGTCATATCAATGGTCCACAATCTTGATGATTCGATGGTCCTGATATTTTCATGATCTTGCATATCATGAGTTTCTTCCATGAGTTGCTTCCTTGACTCCTCCAACTCCCGGTATCCGAAATTCTGAAAAGAAACCTTTGTCATGATCTAATCTATTGCCACATGTCCCTCTTGGATCAATGATCCATATCTTATAAAGATTTCACATATCGCGAGTTGGAACGTTAGAGCACTGCCTTCCTTTGACTTTCCAGTCAGTGAAATGTTAATCCCTCGCCACGTGTACTCCTCGACAATGGATGACCCTCTTTCTTTCGAGACTTTGTAAGCCTGCTTCATCTTGCACTTAAATATCATGCTCCTTCTTCTGGATCCAACGATGGTCATTCCTCTCGCTTAGATCCAATGTCTGAGATTTGTTCTCCTCTTTTGTGCATTCCTCCTATCTGTATTCAGATCTGACGGTCATCGGAAATTCGGGATGAGTGATCCAACGATCACTGTTGCTCCTCACTGTTGATATTTTCATTGCCATTCCATCATCTCTCTATTGAATGTGATGATCTTTGACATCAATGACATCGCCATCAATGAAAAACACGCATACTCTGCCTCTGTCTAAAACATGCCAACACCTTGAACACTGAGGCATAACAACATAAACATTACATGGACCAAAACATGATAATGTAGTGGATACTGTGAATTTCGTCGGGTGTCCCAAAGGAGTAAAGAAACTCAGAGTTTTGGTTCAGTGCAGAGGTTCAGCGTATTAAAATGTATGCAAAAACAAAGTGTCATGTTCAGGGGTGACCGTAAGAGTGACCTGTGATGTTTTCAAAAACTACTTGGCTTGCTTTCTTCAAAATTTTCCCCCATCCAGATAGACGAGTACTTATTTTTAATTTAATGAGCTCGAGGAGGGTAACAAATGCTTGATATAACTCACCTTCTATAAGTCCCTCTTCCTTTTTTTAATGAACTGGAAGAAGTAAGGGTTCGGTCCCGTATAGGCCCTTCAATGTATGATTTTCTTAATGAGTCCAGAGAAGGTAAAATCGGTGATTTTTCATGTTTAGAGAGTCAGTAAATAACTTAAAGATGACTCCGGGGTTGTCCTTTTTCGTAATGTTAGTTCCGTGAGGCCGAAAAAGAGATAAATTATCACTCGAAAGATGCACTTTCAAACCTTTTAACGAGTGGAAAAGGAAGCAAGATCACTCGACAATATTTTCATGTTTAGAGAGTCTGAAAAGATCTTAAAGATGACTCCATGGGGTTCCTTTTTCATATAACCTTTATGAGTCCAAAAAAGTGATAAAATTCTACTCAGTTACGTTCTCATGTTTTTATGAGCATGAGAAGGAAATAATACCATGATTTTTATTGGTTTCATTTTTACACAAGCTTGAAACAAAATTAAAGTATGCTTGTAAATTCCCAACGTAATCTCCAAAGGTTGGGATACCCATGGATGGTTGGTATTCTTCCCCCTATTGAAAAGATAGCTGGGTAACTCCAGAATGATAATCAAAGGCTAGAGACATGCCCCCCAAGCTTCAATTCATTCACTGACTTTGAGGTTGTCACCAATTTTTGTACTAGATGTAGAAAAAGGATAAGGGTAGATGAAATGAAGGTTCAAATATGAGACCTAACGAAAGACTTGACTCGACATCTACGAGATCTAGCGAAAGACTCGACTTGAAGTGAGAGGTGAAAGTTTAATTTTTTAACGAGATTGAAATAGGAAAATAACTATTCTCAGGGATTCGGGTTGAATCCCCAAATTTCTGTTTCATTTTTTAATGATCTTGCTACAAAGAATAAAAACTATGCTCAAGGATCTGGGTTTAATCCCCAAATTTCTGTTTCATTTTTTAACGATCTTGATACAGAGAGGAAAACTATGCTCAAGGCCTTTGTTTCATTTTTTAATGAGATTGCCATGGAGAAGAGAAACTATGATCATGGCCTCTATTTCATTTTTTAACAAGCTTTCCACAGAGAAGAAAAACTATGCATGTTACCTCTCCTTGATCATGTCTTCCAAGAGCACAATTCTCTGGAAGGAATACATGTCAAGGGACAAACACCAATCATGGCTTCCAAAAGATCTTCACTAGATGGAAGATATTCACTACATGTGGACGACCTCGATAAGGGTAGGGAGAACTATCTCTAATAGCCCTATCGAAGAGATCACCATGTGAACTATTGGATCTAAGTCATAAGAGGTTGAGCTTACAGTGAGAGTCTCAACTTCATCTATAGCTAAAGACATGGGAGATATCGCCACATAATTGACCTCTGGAGGGGGAAATAGTGTCTGCATATAAGACCCATTTAGGGAGGTCATTGGGTTGGTAATCAAGTCAGGACCAATGCATTAAAGTTGATCAATAGCCACAATTCTTCCATCATGAGGGAAAGATATCACACGAAAAAAAGTGGACAAAATAGATTTCATGGCATAGACATAATCTCGCCCAAGGAGTAAATCAAAATGCAAGGGGTCCTGGACTATCATAACTTCAATAAAGGCAGTTTTCCCTCCCAAAGTTATGAGAAACTAAGGAAGGAATCCTAAAGGGTGATTGGTTCTTCTGTTAAAAGCTAACAAATTCTGCGTAACTAGTACAAGTTGAGGATAACCGAAAGCTTGCCAAGAAAGTGAAGATAAAATACTAACGGACGCACCTTCATCTATCAGTGTCTGAGGAACGTCCCAACCACAAGCCTATACTGTAATATTGAAAGGAATGTGAGAGGGAAGATGAGGTACAGTTAGCGCACCCCAATAAAAAAGGATGGCTTCATTACTTGGAGGGGGTTTCACGGGAGGAGGAATTCCCCCCAACATGGTAGATTTTGTATCAACGAGAAAAACATGGGAAGTATTAGGTTTACTCTTTAGAGGGAGAGTAGGATTGACCGATGATGGTATCAGATCGACCACTTGGGTTTTATTCTCCAAGGAGAGAATGGGATCAACAAGTGGAAATGGATCAACCACTTGGGTTGAACTCTCTAACGGGAGAGCGGGATCGACCGAATATGGGATTGGATCAACCACTTTGTCAAATGGTTCAAATAAGGATGTGGCCATATTGAAGACATGATCAACCGAACTGATGAAGGGACCAGAGCAGCCACTTTAGCACTCGTTAGAGGAGGAGTGGGTTTGACCATGTTGGAACTCTTTAGATGAAGGGTGGGACTGATCAATGATGGGACTGGATCAGTCACTTAGGTTTGAATTTTCACATTAAAAGTGGGGCTGATCGATGATGGAACTGGATCAACTACTTTGGTTAGTGATTCAACCGAGGATGAAACTAGATTGACCACTTGATCAAACGAACTGACCGGGGATGGAACCATATTGACCACTCGATAAACTAATGATGGGTTGGGGGAAATATTATGATAACTATTTGGAATTTGAATATTTTCCAAAATGGAAGAATCCTCGTCCATACAAGGACAAAGGTGAGAATACTGATCACCTTCTCATAACATACAAGGAAATTTGACAGTTGTCTTCTTCTTACCAACCTTAATGTCACTAGTTGACATGGCATCACCGACATGTAAAGCAGAGGTCGATGATTTGAAGGACCACATTTCTAAGACCTTGGGAAGACTAGGGAAATCCCTCAGAAAGTGGTCACCCTTACAAAGACTGCAAGTGAATTTGGGTTTCAGATTCTTTTTTTTTAATCTTGTCGACTTCATTAACACTCCCAGTACGATTAATAATAGATGGTTGCTTGGATCCAATATCTGATATGGTTGGATGCTTTGTCCTTTTCGGGTTCTTCATCTTCTTCTCTTTTCGATTCTTCTTCTTCTTATCAACCTGGCTACTTTCTTTAGATATTTCAGTAGGCAAAGAAGGAGAAAGGGAAGGAGACTTAATGGGTGAAGAAGGTGAAAAGTTGACATGAGGTTGATGTGTGGGTGGTGTACTTACATCTAAAGTATTAGGTGTAGCTTAAGCACTAGGAATATTCGAGGTCACCGGAGTGGGGAACAACCAAACTGATAATCCAATGGTGAGTCCCGGAAGACTCAGTGTGGAAATTCACAGAGGACCAATGTTTCCAAAAGAAGAAAAGGTGAAAGGTTCCCCGGAAGGGGTTCCTCCATTGGTACTCTTAGGAGTTGATGCCATTAACACTGAATCGACCTAAGGTCCATTAAGTAAAACAAACAAGACATGCTATGAATCTAAGAAGAAAACAATCAAACAAAACTTCCCACAATGAAACCACTAGTTGGTGATGAAATCCAACGTCGCAATATCAATATAGGAAGGGGCAGGGATAGACCGGGTGGATTTGTTATGTTGGTGACTTGCTTAATGGACTTACACCTTGGTGAAATATTCCACACAGTAATTGTGGATTTACCCTCCAAGGATCCCGAGTGAGTTTGACCAACGTCTGTTCCAGGTACAACGAAGACTTCCCTTCACTGTCACCTTGTGTAAAGACCATAAATATGATGGCTACTAAGGTCACCAACTCGCAGTCAGCCTCTAGGAGGGTACAATCGACAGTCGAGTCTTAACGTATGGAAAGGATAACAAGTCTAAAATCCTTCAAGAGAACTGAGGACAAGTGGAGTAATAGAACTCCAGAGGACCCCGAACGGATTAAGAATTCACGAAGCACTGAGACCAAATGAAGACAGTTGGACCTCAAGAAGAATCCCCAATGTAGGATATGACTACTACGAACAGTTGAAGCACAGAGGGATAATATTTGTAACTCTATCGAACGCACCTCGTGTGTAACCCCTATGTGAGAGGGGGATCCCAACTATGCTTATATGAAAATTGGATTTACCACTCCCTAGCACAATATTCTATGTATGTTTGATAGCTTTGGAAAGTTATCCTTTCAACCTATTCCAAATCCCTACAACCTGACCTAATGTAGGTTTGATACCAGAAAATGTAAACATGTCTGATAAATTTTAGTTTAGTGCTTGATTTTAAGGTTGTTTCTTACTGAAGATGAAAATGGTGTGGACTAAATGATGTTTTGACCGTCTCTAAACAATGCAAAGAAATGACAATGCAAATATTTCACTTCGATGAAAGCTATATTACGAGAAGGAGAATTTTTTTATCATTCATAAGTGCATAATGTCCCAAATTTTTTATTAAACTCATCAATATCAATATATTCAAGAAATGAGTCCAAGATACTGTACACCAATACACGATTCTTGGGCCCCCCAAAAATTTAAGATTTAAGACTAAAAAATGCCCAAAACCATGCAATTTCGCTACTTCAAATGCAAACTAGTTTCACTACCCAAAAGCAATAATGTATGTATATTCTTTGCTTGATTCTAATGTATAAAGAAATTAAATACAAATCCTTTGATTCTATATTACTTTCAATCAAGAGAAAGAGTCCTATGAAGATGCAAAAGACATGAAGCAAAAGGGCTACAAACAAAGCACGCACTCAAGGCAGCGAGGTATGAAAGAAACAAAGTAGGAACTTGTTATGACAAGAAAACAATCAAGAATTCTACAACCAATCAAGCATTCAAGTAACACAAGAAAATGCAGAGAAGAATCCAAGAAAAGACAGGGATAAAGAGAAATCACTCAAAACTGTCTCGACAAAACAAGCAGCTAGAAAAGGAAATTTCACATTTTTTAAAAAGGTTTCAAGCTCCAATCAAGACAATAGGGAGTGATAAGAATAAAAAAACAATCCAAACAACTTCACAAACCAACCAAAAACTCTTGGTAAAGACCTCTGCTAAATAGGTTGCAAAAGACTGAGCAGAAGAAGGAAAAAACTCCCAAAAAAGAGACTAGCGCTCCTTGTCTCAAGGGTACAGAGTGTTGAAATGATCCCTAAAAAACTATAGGGGAGTGCTGGCCAGATATCAATGGTCTGGTATGGCCTAGGGGGGGGCGCTATTCCTCCCATAATCTCATAAAAAGAGCGAAAAAATTCAAAAATCTCACCCAGAATGAATAACAAATTGTGAAATTGATAGTGAAGGTAGGAGAAGGATAATGGATGATGAACAAACAGTAAAAGTGATCTGAAAGGTGGGAAAATATAAGTAAATACAAGAGTAATTGATTGGGAAAAATGACCTCAAAGATCAAATGGAACACTGGATATATCTTTGAATTTCCTTACAACAACTTTCATTCAATCTGATAAATGAAAAAAAGTAGTAGATCGACTCCAAATCTCAAAGAAGAATAATGACTCAAAGTAAGGAAGGAAGATGTCAAAAATCCAAACAAAACATCATCAATTCTTCGAAATCAAAATGTTGGAGGCCAAAACAAAGACACACTGAGATGGTGATAACCCTGAGCAGATGAATCAGCAAAAAATTAAACTCAGAGATCTAAAATATAGCACGAATAAGATCTAAAAGTGAGCAAAGGATAAAACAAGACCAAGGAAGGAAACCAAAATTTAAAGCTTCAAATCTCCCAGTGGATTCACCAATTTCTGTTACAGGAAAATCCCCCTAGAGACAAGTGAATTCCCTCTTGGATCCTAGACTTCTAAGACCAAGATAGAAAGGTGTTAACTTTGATCACTGACATCGCTTTAAACCTAGCTAATATAATCTATAGAGAAGAGGAAGAAGATGTACCTTTTTATGATGTTTTTCCTCATCCATTTCAAGTTTGAGCACTGATCCTCAAGCTCTTCAACAAGTCCTTCAATCCAATCAAAGACAAAGCATGCTTCCTATTCTACTACGATTAGTTTGAAACTAGATCTATACATTAAAGACAAGTTCATCTAGGTATACACAATATTGAAGGAAATAGGACAAGCACATGTATTAATGAGAACTCAATAGAGATACTTATAGACCTTTGATGAAACTACAGTAGCCTCTCCAAGCTCTCCTTGTCCAACCCCTTTCTCAGATGATCCACAAACAAAATGACTATGCTTCAATGATTATCTCCCTTATGAGATCATAAGTTTGACACCTTTAATGTCTCCCCTTTCATTATGAGATCATAAGTTAAGTATTTCTTAATTTATCCATCTCCCCTTCACCATGATAAGGCCTCCTTATATAATATTGAAGAGGCCTAACCACCTTAGATATTATTTGGATAGGTTGAGGATATTTCTCCATCAATTTTGGATCCTCCCTAAGATCCATCCTTGACCTCAGATTCGAATCCAATTGATTTCAGAGATAAGGGGGATCTTCGCCTGATTTTCTCAATAGCATAACACTCCCACAGAATGGTGCATAGATCACTAAAACGCTCCCCCAAAAGAGGGCAAGGAGCACTAGCACTCCTTGCTAGTGGGTAGGGGAGTGTTGCCAAAGATTTCCTCAAAAAAACCCAGTGCTCCCCGAGAATGGGTCACAGAGGGCTACAATGCTCTCCCAAAGGAGACCAAGGAGTGCTAGCACTCCATGCTAGTGGGTAGGGGAGCATTGCCCTTCAAAATTAATTTTCAAGTGGTCTCCCACAAGGAAAAGGATTTGTACTCTTTGTCAAATGATTTCTCCTTCTTTAACCAGTCTCTAAGAATGTCTTCAAGTGTTCCTTGTTATGTCATTCGAGACAAGACATAGGAAAGATGATTGTATGATGTCAATGATACTTACGATAGTTGTGGCCAAAATGAGACACTTGTAATGCCGACAATAGGTCATCATTGAGGTGAGAAATTTTGATGTGTAACAACTATATGTGACAACATCAAGGCTATACATTATTCAAGTAGTATGATTGGGTGCACGATTTCAAGTTGCACCGAAATAAAATCATGTTCAAGTAGTGAAAAGGATATTCAAATATCTAAAGGACACCTTGGACTTCGGATTATGGTACTTAAGAGGTTAATATTTTACTCTAACAACATATATAGATTAAAACTGGGCATGCAATGTTGATAATTTAAAAGGTACAAGTGGAGGAGCATTCCTTCTAGGAAATAGTCTAATGTCTAGTTGAGTAAGAACCATTCCTCACTCTCTCTATCCACAACAAAAGTAATAGTAAATGAATCAAGGTAGGAGGGGGAAACAATATAACTGTAATGACAAAAACATTATGAGTGAGGTTTTGTGGTCATATAATCTATCCTTCAATGATCTATTTCATTTTTAGAATTAGGTGGTCTTGGTGGAACTGGAATTGTGCATTTGTACATCCCATAAAATAGTCCATTTTAATTGTGGTAGGCATGTCTCTTATGAGATTTAAACTTTTGATTATCACTATTCCCATTTTGTTGTCCTATAATTATAGTACATGCTTCCTATTTGGTCTCTTTATTTCTCCTTATATTAATGGTTGACATGTTTTCTCACTCATGATCACAACTCACCAAATACATAGTTATACCAAATTAGTAGAAATCCAATAAATCAATGGTGTATGATGGCCCTGTTATCGCGCAATTTGTACTTTGATATAAGAAAAGGTTAAAGGAGAGAAAATTTTCGTAACAAGAGACAATCCTGTCACTGTCACCTCAATAGGATGTCTCTTTCTATTTAGGGTGGTAGGCCCAAGGGAGACATCCTCGGTGACCTGGGGGTTTAAGAAGGTAAAGACAAAGTGGCTAGATAAAGATCCCCTCTCACAAGTCATGATCGATCAGAAAGTCCGGTTTTACAACCAATGAAAAGATAATATCTCAAGTGTACCTGCACAAAACAAAGAAAAAAGAAACTAGATATATTTTCAAGTATACTTGTTGGTTAGCACCTCGTAAAACCATGGAATTTGTTGATAAAAACAATTTGCTGAATATGATGAAGTAAAAAAAAAATTATAACATCAATGTTTATAGAGAAATACTTCACATTAAATGCCTTGAAAATAGATTCAAAATGACTAAGAATCATTAACCATTGAAATTATAATACTAGCATTTGATAGAAGCAAATAAGACAAGGTATAAATCAACCTTTTCAATTGCTTTTATGATATTTTAATATTGCATCTAATGGTTGTATCTTACTTTAGTAACAACAAAAATATTGTTAGTAGGTTAGGCTATTCTAGGGTTAGAAAGTGTTAGTAGGTTGCACGAAGAGTATTTTTTGAAGGTTTTGTTGATCAATTACTCAAATTTAAAGTCTAGATCAATGCCTTTTAGGGCTAATGGAATCACTTGCAACAACAAAACTTGAAGGAAAAAAATGACAAAGTGATGCAGGAGCATCGCTCCACCTCAGCACACACCATTCGTATTTCACGCATGGTGCACATTTAAGGGAGGAGATGCATCGCCCTCTTATTTTTTCATCGAGAATGAAAAGTGAGATCCACGCAATTAAGGAGCACAAGATGGAAGAGCCAAATCATGCTTTCGCACAAGCTGGAGATAAGGTCGCCATTAACTAGTTGATAGCAGAATGGATCTGCATCCAATTTGGAGCAAATTTTCATCATTGTAATTTCCCCTTTCGATAGGCATTTTGAATGGTTATTTGACACCACTAGTTTATCTTGCGAGGGAAGCTCGTTGAGCCCCTCTCGTATAAATCTTTGTAATTATTACAAAGAAGGGGTTGTGTTTTTTTAGGCTATGTTGGGTTGTAGGAGGTTAGCTAATATAGAGTTATCCAGGAGAGAAACACAGAGAGTCGAGACTCAATTATAGCTCAGATTCCACTATTTTAGTTTGACATTCTACCATTAATAGAAAATAACAGTTTTTCCTATTTTCAAATTCTGTGAAATGGATGTTGTGTTATGAATGTCATTTACATGAGTTTGAATTATAGATGAATGTCAGAAATCGTCTGCAAGGATAGAGATACAGTTTTCTATCTGTGAGTGTGTTGAATTAAGTCTAGTTCTGTAGGCTAAGTGTAAGGAGTGCGTGACAGAGAGAGGAAACTTTGTGATTTGATGGAAGGAGTGCATGTATGAACTTAGTGGAGTCAAAAGAGAAGATTCCAGGAGGGTGCACTAGGTTAATTCATAGACTCGGGGAGAAATTTCAAGGTGGTTAAGTACCTTGGAAAGGAAGACTGTGTGGGAGGAATCGTAGCTCAGATTTGTTGAATGCTTTGAAATACTTTGCCAGGAGAGCATTGAGTTGGTGCAAGTTTGCATGAGGACAAAATAGTTGGAAGTGTTGGAATCCTTAGGAGAATCCATAATTACTGAACATTATGAGGAAGGAAGGATTTGTAAGAGTGCATCGACAAATTCCTTAAACTCTTCCATAAGACTAAGGGAGAATTTTTTGAAGAGTTGAAACAGTTGCAAGGAGTGCACTGATATAGATGGTAATTCTGTCTTACAAGATCAGGGGGAAGAGCGATACTCTACCAAGAAGGTAGGAGGGAGTCCACTGAAGGACGCAAAGGAACTAGGAACCTTGGAGGTTTTCAAGCCGAGCAAAGTCGCAGAAGAGTCTGTGCAGAACTCTATAAGGGGTGAAGAAGGTGTTCAAGAATAGTCTAAGTCTCGAAGATATAATTTTCTCTAAGTGTGAAAAGGATTCGAGGACTTGCCTAAGTCCCAAAGACAGTGAAATCATCCATTTTCGAGGAGGGGATAGGTGAAATAATATTGAGAGGTTCGGGAGGTAGGTCTTCGAAAGGTTTGCCGAGAGCAAACAAAGATCTTTGCGAAGTCATGAAGAGTGATTTAAATATATACCATTGGATCTGGAGGGGTACGTGGCATAGATCCATGCACTTCGGAGGAAGAACCCTTCGAAGAAAATTCGAGGAGAGAATACCCGAAGAGATGGGAAATATGAAGTAATCATAGTCTTCCATTGGGATAGGACACGTGGCAAGAGATCATCACTTCGCTGATATGCAAGTCGGGAAAATTAGAGTTGGGAGAAGAGAGGAATCGCAAAGTGCGAACTCACGAATTGATCATAGTCGTTGGTTGCGAGGAGAATGTGGACCGTAGATCTGGTCGTAGAGAATTCACCGATTCGGAAATCGGGGAAAAGGAGAAAGAATCTCGTGAAAGTTACGAAGTATAGCATCGTGACGAGATTTGTCCCATAGTCATGGTCCATGGTCACATCAAGGAGAAATACTACCATGGGGAGCTAGCGACATTGGTGTTAAGAGTTGAAAATCTCTAAGGAGAGGGTATGTGGGTGTTAAATAACCGTGCCAAGAAAGTAAAGGCCATGTGTCAAGTTAAATTGGTTCCATCAGGATCCCGACAAACCATTCAGTTCGGTGACTTGAACGATCCTAGACTAGGAGATCAGGTCATCCCGGAGGAGAGGAGGGGAGGTTGACACCAAGTGGTATCAGAGTGTGTTTTGCCTACAGATCGTAGGCAAGGGAGATATTAGAGACAATGTAGAATTGATTTCTATAAGAAAGGGAGACATAGCATAGTACTATGTTGAAATAGTTGCAAGGTCTGCAGTGGTTTTTAAACAATGAGGTGCCTCCTCTTCACCTTTTAAACGGTCAAGGGAGAGTCTACCCATAGAAGAGTAGAGCAGAGATGGAAAAGGAGCTCAGTGAAATTCAAGAACAGATGGAAAAGATAGCATTCAATATGCAACATGAGGCAAAGGTACACTAGAGGTATGAATGGCCTTTGAAGAGGACAACCAAATGGCCTGTTCAGAAGTTGATGGCTAGATGGCAGCAACATGGGTTAAAAAGGTGGCTGAGGCATGCTGAAAACCTCAATCATAAGGGAAAGAGATCTAGAAAGGGTATCATATATTTCCAAGTGAGCAAGGTGAAGGGATCAATGGGTCTCATAAAATGCCAGGTGGGCAGAGGAGAAATCCCAGATTTCTAGGTGAGCAAGAGAGGAGAGATGAGCTCATTTGAGGTTTCACATCTGGAGGGGTTGGCAGGTGAATAGGAGGCAGAAGGAAGACCTCACTCAGATGGAGATTCACACGAAACTGTGAATCATGTGAATGAAGACGATGAGAAGTTGAGAACTTCTACCATCTAGGAGAAGGATCAGAGGACCGTTCTGATCATTGGAGGGGTCAATATATTCCTACCAAGTGGCCTAGGAAATTTTAGCATGGATGTTACAGATGCAACAAAAGGACAACAAGCGAAGATTGTCATGAAGGATGAACATATACAGATGTTTGTCCCAACAAGAGGAGAATGCCCAGTTGAGTTACTCACTCAGTTGGAATTGGAATTAAGGGCACTGGAGGATTGATTAGGTAGTCCATAACCAGAATTTGGTTTCCAAGAGATATCCATGTCAGAGGAGACACACCAGCATAAGGAGAAGTTGGCGGAAGCTGGAACAAAACTGGTCGAGAAACTGATAGGGGGCATTTTTTCAGAGGAGGTAGCTGAACGAAAGTTCGGTATTGAAACTGCAGAAGTGGAGGATGAAACAGAGTGGCAAGTCAAGGCCATTAGAGATGAGAGAGATACCTTGGGAGATCAGTGTGATTTACCCAAATACAACGGTGAAGTGCAGAAAGTTAGTCTGCAAAAGGAGAGCCAGTCGATGGAGTAGTTGGATGAAGCAGTTGAGGAGATAATGAAGTTGATGTTGGAGTCAGCAAAGGAATTCCTCAGTGCAATGAGGCTATATGAAAGGAAGTTTGCACAAGAAACAAGGATGATGCAGGAGTGGAGACAATGAAGCAGAGGATCAGAGAGACAACTCCAAGAGAAGGTTTGGGATCCAGGAGGATTTCAACCATGCTAGAATCTCATGAGCAGGAGTTAATGATTTTCATAGTCGTGGAGTATGATGCAGGAGCATCGCTCCACCTCAACACGCGCCAGTTCGATTTCATGCATGGTTCACATTTAAGGGAGGAGAGGTGACTCCCTCTTATTTTTTCCTCGAGAATCGGAAGCCCAATCCAGGCAATTAAGGAAGACAAGCTGGAAGAGCCAAATCGTGCTTTCGCACAAGCTAGAGATAAGGTTTTCATTAATTGGTTGATGATAGAATGGATCTGCATCCGATTTGGAGCATATTTCCATCATTGTAATTTTCCCTTTCTATAGGCATTTTGAATGGTGATTTGGCACCACTAGTTTAGCTTGCGAGGGAAGCTCGTCGAGCCCCTCTTGTATAAATCTTTGTAATTGTTGCAAAGAAGGGGTTAATATTTTTTAGGCTGTGTTGGGTTGTAGGAGGTTAGCTAAGATAAAGTTATCTAGGAGAGGAACACAAAGATTCGAGACTCATTTGTAGCTCAAACTCAACTATTGTAATTTGACATTCTACCATTAATAGAAAATGACAGTTTTTCCTGTTTTCAAATTCTGTGAAATGGATGTTGTGTTATGAACAACATTTACATGCATGTTAATTGTAGGTGAATGTAAAGAATTGTCTGGAAGGATAGAGAAACAATTTTCTATGCGTGAGTGTGCTGAATTAATTCTGGTTCTCTAGGCTAAGTGCAAGGAGTGCGCGATAGAGAGAGGAAACTTTGTGAGCCAACGCTAGTGAATTTTTTAACTCAGTGGAGTCATAAGAGAAGTTGCCATGAGGGTGAACCAGGTTAATTCATAGACTCGAGGAGAAATTTCAAGGTGGTTAAGTACCTTGGAAAGGAGGATTTTGTTGGAGGAAGCACAACTAAGAGTTGTTGAACGCTCTGAAACACTCTTCCAGGAGGGCATTGAGTTGTTGCAAGTGTGAACAAGGAAAACATAGTTGGAAGTGTTGGAATGCTTAGGATAATCCTAGAATTACTGAACATTCTGAGGAAGGAAGGCTTTGCAGAGTGCATTGACAAAGGAAAGAAGATGCCTTAAAACCTTCTATAAGACTAAGGGAGAAGTCGTCGAAGAGATGAAAAAGTTGCAAGGAGTGCACCGAGATAGACTGTAATTCCATATTACAATCTTAGGGGAAGAGCGATACTCTACCAGGAAGGTAGGAGGGAGTCCACTAAAGGACACAAAGGAACTAGGAACCTTGGAGGTTTTCAAGACGAGCAATCTCATAGAAGTGTCTTCACAGAACTCTGTAAAGGGTGTAGAAGGTGTTCAAGAAGAGTCTAAATTTTGAAGAGAGAATTTCATCTAAGTGTGAAAAGGATTCGAGTAGTTGTCGAAGTCCCGAAGACAGCGAAATCATCCATCGTTGAGGAGGATACATGTGGAAAAATATCGAGAGGTTCGGGAGCTAGAACTTCGGAAGGTTTGCCGAGAGAAAATGAAGATCTTCACGAAGTCGCGAAGAGAAATTTCAATCCAGACCGTTGGATCTGGAGGGGTACGTGGCATATATCCACGCACTTCAGAGGAATAACCCTTCAGAGAAAAGTCAAGGAGAGAATATCGGAAGAGATGGGAAAGTTGAAGTAATCCTATCCGTCCATTGGCATAGGACGTGTGGCGAGAGATCAACACTTTGATGATAAGTAATTCGAGAAAAGAAGAGTTGGTAGAAGAGAGGACTCGATAAGTCTAAACTCATGAATTGACCACAACCGTTGGTCACGAGGAGAACATGGACGATAGATTTGGTCCCCGAGAATTCACCAATTCGGAAATACCGGAAAAGGAGAAAGAAAATTGCAAAAGTTCTTAAGTACGAGATCGCAATGACAGTTGGCCCACATTCATAGTCCATGGTCACATCAAGGATAAATCCTAGGAGGGAGAGCTAGCGGAGTTGGCGTTACAAGTTGAAAAGTGCTAAGGAGAGGGTAGGTGGGTGCTATATAACCACGCCGAGAAAGTAAAGGGCCTGTGTCAAGTTAAATCGGTTCCATCAGGAGCTCGACGAACCTTCAGTTAGGTGACTTGAATGATCCTATACTGGGAGGTCGATTCAGCCCGAAGGAGAGGAGGGGTGGTTGACACCATAATGTAAGAGCTAAGGACCAAGAAGGATGAACATTGAGGTGTTGGTAAGCCAAGGCCTCAATCAACAAACCTTAGAAGGGAAACGGCTATTAGGAAGTAGGTAAACCTAGGCCCTAGAGGTTTTCCTTCTTCTTTATCTCAATATTGAAACAATTAATGGCTTGATGAAGCAAATCACACTAGAGTGCTATAATGGCAGGGATTTAGTACAACTTTTCAAAGATAGGGTTTCTAGCACAATCTAGTAGGTGAAAAATTGTTAGACAAGGACAATAACATGTGTTTGTTCTCCTAGGGTTTTAAACTAGCAATTTCATAATTGAATAAATGAAAATTAAATCTATCATAACCATTCAAGGAAACGAAGGATTTCAGAAATTCACTTACATTCACCAAGAATAATCTAGCAATAAGCCTAGTTAAAGATTTTCCACCAAGAAAAATTCTAGGAAACACCAAATTAAGCCTCCTTCAATAAGTCTTCCTAAAATTTGAGCCAATAAACCCTAAGGAGGGCGCAAATTTCATACCTCACTTATGTGAGTGAAAGACGATGAAAAATAAGAGGGATTTCCCCCTTATTAATACAATACTAATGACCAGAATTAGGTCAAAAAGGTCAACATGGCCAGTTACAAATAATATCTAGTTTTTACATTAAATGTCATAATTAAACCCTAAAACAAGCTGCTAATGTGATGTCATGCCCTTTTAGGGTGACTTTAGGCCCTTTTTGGGAAATGTTGGCCTCCTCAAGAAAAATGTTAGGCCTCCTTGGGCCATAGGAACCTGCCACTTGGAACACAATTGCCTCCAAAAAAATCCCAAAACATTGGGTGACATCATGGGTGACCTGGGTGATGGCATGGGCCTTCCAAGGCCTGCATCATGGTAGAAAGGGAACAACCCCCTGGGTCCAGGCCTACAAGGTGGTCCCTGCTGAAACGTCCTCCTCTCTATCTGGTGCAATCATATAATCTATCTCTTCCCCTCATTGGGTTCTCAACATCCATTTGGTGGCCTTTGAGCCCCATGGAGGTATGAACTAATTATCTCCCCACATGTACTTGTCCATCGGGTACCTGTCCATCGGGTGTGGCCCTGCAACATCAACAAATATTCCCTCCATGGGCTCATAAGTCATAGGATCATAGCAATGTCAATCAAATATAATCATCAATTTATTAAACATGTGCATGAAACCCCTTTTACCCGGACAAGTGCTCAAAGACATTATGCTAATTTTCAAGCCAAGTTTGGAGGGGACGCTAGGGCATTCTATCGGGCTAATGCTCATTGGATGTGGGATGTTCTCAAGAGAAGTCAAATCTAGGCCATGTGAGTGGATGAGATGGTAAGGGATGTCTGGGCAAGGGGTGTAGTGATAGCAGGGAAATGTATAGATTACCTATGGGTGCCTTTGAAGAGGGTGAGATGCACCTTGTCATGGATAAAAATGTTTCCAAGATGAGTCATGCCTTTTATATTTTATTCTTATTTATTTTTCTTTCAAGAGGTTAGTTAGGGGACACTACCCCACCATGGTGACTGGTGGTGTCAATGTTACCCACAAGCATTTCATGGAAATGAGAAGGTTGGCTCGTGATGAGACCCACTTTCTCTTGGCTATTCCACCAAGAGCCACTACCCTGGCATGGTGACCAACTGTGAGTAGTGTCATATCACTACATTCCCATGGACCGAATAGGATGGATCGTGATGAGACCCTGTATCCTCTAACTAGGTATTGATTTATTATTTTTTATTTGTTCCCTTTGTTTCTTTCTAAGAATATTTTTATTTCTTTCTCAGGGAACCCTGGGCGAAGAATCTCAAGGTTTCATACCTTTTTATTTTATCTTTTTCTAGCTACGTTTACCCTCTGGGTCTTTATCCCTTTCTTCCCACAAGGTAAGGTACAACCCTTAGATATTTGGCCAACCCAATGCCCGGAGCAGTGTAGTGGGATGGATGAGCAGGAGAAAGATGAAAAGTGGTAAGTATGGTGGGAGTGGACAATGACCTTTTATGAATCCCCCCAGTGGAAAATCAAACCCTATGGGTACCAGTTTACTAGGGAATCCTATCATTCCCCCCAGGTGTGGTCAAGTGAAAAAGAGAAAGTTCCAAGAACACGTTAGAAGCAAAAAAAATTAAATCCACATATTCAAAGGTTTTGAGGATTAGAGTGACACATACCATGATACCTGGACTCATTACCTCATGGAGAAAGATCCATTTCTGCTACAGGACCAGGTCAATATGATGGATGTTGTTGCTGCTGAAAAAGTGGAGGCGTTGAATAATGAAAGGATGGGCCCTCCAGGGCCATGATCAAGTCTATCTGACTCTATGTACTTCATGTCTAGGACTTGTGGGCCTTGAGGCAAAAATATCCTTAGTTACCCCTAGGATAGGGGATAACATCTGGCTTGAACTCGAGGACATGTGCTCATTGTAGAGTGCATGAGAACCTCAAGATCTCTAGAACAACTTGTGACCTGATTGATCTCAACATAAGACTATTAGTAATCATTTGGGGTGTTGATATCACCCTGACTCATATATATATATATATATATATATATATATATATATATATATATATATATATATATATATATANATAGAAAATGCAAACAAGCATATGTACAAATGGAAATACAAACTAATCTAGCATGAAATGCAAATGGTATATACAATGAATACAAATGTTTACCTACTTACCTCTACTTACCTGTCGGCTCAAATATAGGTGTAATTAAATAACCATTGAAACCACCCGAGCAATGTCTCACAATACCTGCATATGTGCTTCATCATAAACCAAACAGTGATAAGTTAAGCACACAAATAACATGAGTTAGATAATGTACTATATCATCAAAAATCATAAAGTCTAGATCGTGGAGGTGGGAGGAAGGGACAAAATCATTCCAAGTTATACTCTCAGGGGAGTGCTCGATCCATCTCAAAAAGGGATCGTGAAAAGTTAGAGGTCCAATAGACTGACTCAAAGATTCTGAAGGTTGGCTACCTTGGAAGTCTTCACAATCTGAGGTCTAGGAAGGAAATAGAAAAAACCTAGAGGGTGATTGAGAAGTTCTTAAGGGAAGGTTGAAATACTGAGATGACATACTTCTTCTTGAGGTAATAAAACTGTCCTTGAACTTGAGGGTTTGATTTAGAGGAAACTTAATACAAAATACATACTTCCCAACTACACCTTTAATGACACAACAAGGTAAAGTAATCGAAGGTAGTTGGAGAACATTATCACAAGGATCCATCTTTGGGAAAACAATTCCCTTACTCCTATCAAGATCTGGGCATGACAGTATGACCAAAAATCGTCATGAGAACATGAGACTAGGTCAACCCTGGGTTTTTGGAGAGTATTGATAATCATACCATCTCCTTGTTTCCACTCATGAAAGTTAAGAGTAACCTGTTGTGATAACCGTAATGGAAATACTTGGAAATGATTCTCAATGTCATAAATGGGGTCCACATCATAACCAAATACATCCCATTTACATCTCCCAACATGTATGAACTCATCAATATTATCAACCATGTCACTATATATATCATAACATGAAGGATTTAAAACATTTAAAGGTTCATTTAGCTCCTCTTCACTTTCCAAATCATAAAGTAAAGAATCATCAAAATTTTGGAAAGGAAAGTAACTCATCATGTTATTTCTTCTTTTGCAAGATCTTCGATAACTTGGGTGTCTTCAACATGCATCATTGTTTCATCCTTGTGACTTGCCCCTACATATTCAACTATGAAACAAGGAAGACCTACCTTTCCTGAGGATTCCATTTCTTCTCCCTTCTTTGAACCATAAAGCAAGGCATTATCAAGATCCCAAAAAGGAAGGTGACTAACCTCATTCTCTTCTTCTTGTGTAGGGGGAAAAGGCTCGTGGATGGATTCATCAGAGGGAGGAGCACATATCGACACTTCATCATCTTGTTCAGGTTCCAACTCCTCAACTATTTCTTCATTATGAGTAGTCCTTTTATCTTCCCTATGGGATTGGAAAACCTCATCAAGATATTTCCCCTCGGTCTCTTGTTGGTCGATTATTTGTTCTCCTTCTTCTTGGAAATCAACAGTAAAGGTCTCAAGGGTAACTAATCTCTTCAAACTAAGAGTGTTTGGGGCACCTTTGGGGTCATCAACTTTGGTTCCTAGAGAGAAGACGTGTTTTCCATTGGACAAAGATATATTCTCCTCGATTTGCCTGGCCATGTAATAGGCATCATTGATTTTTTTTTACCCCTTTTTATTTAGGAGGATCCCTAAATGCACTAAGAGTGCATTGGTATAGAGATACACAAGGTATTTGTCTTCAATATAATGGCTTATAGGAATATGATATAGCAGTATCTCAAACATATTTTGGAAATCCCAAATAGACTCATTCTCAGTTTGTTTTGCATATTCTAGTATTTTCAGTAACGTTTGGATATCTTCCAATTTAATACCCCATTTTTTGAGAAAGGATTTTTCTAATTGATCCATAGATGTGATGCTAGCAACATGGGGATCATCATAACATTTCCTAGCATTTCCATGAAGAGTGGAAGAGAAACATTTCATTCCCAAATATTCAACATCATCACTGATAGGGTGGAGTTGAAATAAATCCAAAAAATTATCCATGTGATTGTCGGCTCTAACCCCATCACTACCAGTGAATCTACGGAGCCATTTCTCGCACGTCGGGGGGAATTTTTCGAGGGTATCCCGAGATTTTACTCATGTCTAAAGGTTTGAATTTTACTGGATCCCATTGAGAAGTCATGGATGGCTTCATCATTAGTGGAGTCGCCAGATAATTTTCTTGAAATTATCAAAGGGATGAGGGGATCAACCTTAGTGGAGTCCCGAGGTAAGATTGTAAGATAAATATTCTTGAGGAAAGTCTTTACTAAAAAACGTATCATTTGAGGAATACTGACTTAGTGCTCCCTGACAACGATGCCAAAATGTTATTGCACAATTTGTACTTTGATAGAAGAAAAGGTTAAAGGAGAGAAAATTGGTGTAACAAGAGACTATCCTATCACTGTCACCTCAATAGGATGTCTCTTTCTATTTAGGGTGGTAGGCCCAAGGGAGACGTCCACAGTGACCTCGGGGTTTGAGAAGGCAAATTCAAAGTGGCTAGATAAAGATCCCCTCTCACAATTCACCATCGATCCGAAAGTCCTATTTTACAACCAATGAAAAGATAATATGTCACGTGTACATGCCCAGAACAAAGAAACAAGAAACTAGATATATTTGCAAGTATACTTGTTGGTTAGCACTTCATAAAACCACAAGATTTATTGATAAAAGCAATTTGATGAATATGATGAAGTAAACAAAAAATGTATAAAAACAATATTTATAGAGAAATACTTCACATTAAATGCCTTTAAAATAGATTGAAAATGACTAAGAATCATTAACCATTGAAATCATAATGCTAGCATTTGATAGAAGCATATAAGACAAGGTATAAATTATCCTTTTCAATTGATTTTATGATATTTTAATGGTGTATCTAATGGTTGTAGCTTAGTTTAGTAACAACAAAAATATTCTGAGTAGGTTAGGCTATTCTAGGGTTATAAAGTGTTAGTACGTTGCTCGAAGAGTAGGTTTTGAATGTTGTGTTGATCAATTACTCAAATTTAAAGTCTAAATCAGTGCCTTTTAGGGCTAATGGAGTCACTTGTAGTAGTAAAAATTGAAGGAAACAAATGATAATGTAAGATATAAGGACCAAGAAGGATGAATATTGAGGTGTTGGTAAGATAAGGCATCAATCAACAAGCCTTGGAAGGAAGACGACTACTGGGAAGTAGGTAACCCTAGGCCCTAGCGGTTTTACTTCTTCTTTATCTCAAGCTTGGAACAATTAATGGCTTGATGAAGCAAATGAAACTAGATTTGTGCAATGGTAGGGATCTACTACAATGCTTCAAAGGTAGGGTTTATAGCACAATCTAGTAGGTGAAAAATTGTTAAGACAAGGACAATAACATGTGCTTGTTCTCTTAGGGTTTTAAACTAGCAATCCCATAATATTGAATAAATTCAAAGTAAATGTATAATAACCATTCAAATAAAATAAGGATTGCATAAATTCATTTACATTCACCAATAATAATCTAGCAATAAGCCTAGTTGAAGATTTTCCACCAAGAAAATGCCAAGAAACACCAAATTAAGCCTCCTTCAAGGAGTGCACCTAAAATTTCAGCCAATAAACCCTAAGGAGCGCGGAAATTTGAGACCTCACTTGTGTGAGTGAAGATGATGAAAAATAAGAGGGATTTCCCCCTTATTTATACAATACCAATGACCAGAATTAGGTCAAAAAGGTCAACATTGCCAGTTACAAATAATATCCAATTTCTACATTAAATGTCATAATTAAACCCTAAAAAAAGATGCTAATGTGATGTCATGCCCTTTTAGGGTGACGTTAGGCCCTTTTTGGGAAACGTTGGCCTCCTAGAGAAAAACGTTAAGCCTCCTTGGGCCTTAGGAACCTGCCACACATGCCACTTGACACAACTACCTCCAAAAACATCCCTAAACACTGGGTGACATAATGGGTGACCTGGGTGACGTCATGGGCCTTCCAAGGTCTACATCATGGTGGGAAGGGCACAACCCCCCTGGATCCAGGCTTGTCAGGATGTCCCTAGTGAAACACCCTCCTTTCTCTCTGGTGCAATCCTCTGATCTATATTTTCCCATAGCTAGGGTCTCAGCATCCATCTGGTAGGACTTTATCCCCATGGAGGTCCGAACTAATAATATCTCCATGTGTACCTATCAATTGGGTACCTATCCATCAGGTGTGGCCCTGCAACATCAACAGATACTGCCTCCATGGGATCATAAGTCACAGTGATCATAGCAATGTTAATCACATCTAATCATCAAGTTATTAATCATGTGTATGGAACCCCTTTTAAGCAGACAAGTGCTCAAAGACATTATGCTAATTTTCAAGCCAAGTTTGGAGGGGAAGCTAGGAAGTCCTATTGGGATAATGCTCATTGGATGTGAGATGTTTCCAGGAGAAGTAAAATCCATGCCATGTGAGTGGATGAGGTGGTAAGGGATGTTTGGGCAAGGGGTGCATTGATAGAAGGGAAATGTATAGCTTACCTACGGGTGCCTCTGAAGAGGGTGAGTTGCACCTTATCATGGATGAAAATGTCTCCAAGCCCATTCATGTCTTTTATCTTTTATTCTTATTGGTTTTTCTTTCAAGAGGCTAGTTAGGGAACACTGCCCTGACATGGTGACCGATGGTTGCAATGTTACCCACAAGAATTTCATGGAAATGAGAAGGTTGGGTCATGATCTGACCCCTTTTTTCTTGGTTATGCCACCAATAGCCACTACCTTGGCATGGTGACCAACTGTCAGTAGTGTCATATTGCTACATGTCCATGGACCTAATAGGCTGACTCATGACAAGAACCCCTATCCTCTAACTAGGTCTTTATTTATTATTTTTTATGGGTCCCTTTATTTCTTGTTGAGAAGTGTTTTATTGCTTTCTCAGGGATCCCATAAAACTGAAAGTGTTAAATGCATATATTGAAAGGTTTTGAGGATCAGAGTGACACATACCATGATACCCAGACTCATTACCTCATGGAGAAAGATCTATTTTTGCTACAGGACCAAGCCGATGTGATGGATGTTGTTGCTACTGACAAAGTGGAGGTGCTGGAAAATGAAAGGATGGGCCCTCCAGGGCCATGCTCAAGTCGATATGGCTCTCGGTACTCCATGTCTAGGACCTGTGGGCCTTGAGAAATAATCTCCTTAGTTATCCCTAGGCTAGCAGATAACAGACCCTTAGAAGACTTCTCAAAGACACTTTATTCATTACACAAAACCCATATTTTTATTCAAACTTAGGTTAGTTACTGCATTTTGTGAGTAAATTTATAAATGAATGGTCTTTGCAAAAAATGATATTTTCAAATTACAAAATATGGACTTAAAGACTACAATAGATCTATAGAGGGAGAAAATATAGATTTGTTTCATATTTATTGTCTACCAATCCATAATAGAGCCTAACTATATCTGTTAGCCAAATATTTTAGTACTTAAGAGTGGTATATATTCTAAAAAAAATCTTAAAATTATAATGAATTTATAACTTTCCAAAATGCATGTTGACTTGCTTCCTCTTCCATTGTTTCATTGACTAGGTCCATGCTTTACTTTCCAATTTCCATGTCGTTGGTGAGGTTATGTATTGTCTCTTCTTCCTTTATTCCTCCACAATTATAGTTTATTTATTTCACCTATTTTAACACCCCACATTGGTTTCTCTTGCTCGGATTAATAACCATGTTTGGAAGCATATTGAGGAAGCATATTGAATTTTGCCTCCAAAACAACTATATATGTTGGATGAATTTGCACATACCACTATTAAAAAAAACTCAATTTTCACATAGTTGTTCACAATTTCTATAAATAAAAATTGTATATTTAGAAATCTAATTGAGTTTCCTACATTTCATCTTTTACACCATGATGCAAGAGCATTGTACGCCTAATCAAAATTGAAATTCAAACGGTGGTTGAGAGGATGCGATTTTCATTGAATTTCGTGTAAACACCGATAGGGTTTGTTAATCGTTTGTTATGAAATTGTTATTTTAGGTGATAGGTAGATATTTTAGGGATACATTGAGAGTGGACCGGAACTGATACGATCCAATCCTTATAGTCATTCATGTATATATGTAAGCCTTCGACGTCATTGAAAGAGGGCTAACGCAATGTAGAACATGTAGAGAGAGGTAGTTTGTCCCATAGAGGCTATGACTGTATGTAATTCAAGCTCGATTTTAATGAAATTGACGTGTGATATGAGTTTTGTTGTATCTTCGATGTCCTTTGTTATCTTGTTCATAATTCTGGTGTAAATCCATAGATTTGAATTTGTGTGAACGTGTCCCGAGATAGAGAACGAAGTCATGCGATGCACGAATCAACCTGTGAAGTGAGTATTCACATGAAGGAACCTCATAACTCTTCATCATAAATCAATAATCATAAATCGTTATTTTTTAACACTTTGTATGTAGACCAAATAGGTAGAACAATTGAGGAGGAACGAGATCTAGAGAAGAAATTAACCATAGTGCCAACACTAATTTAACGCGTGTGTTATGTATTCGACGTCGAATTGTCAAAGGGGGATACTAAGTAAAAATTGGTCATGTATCTGAGTCGTGATGAAGGAGAATGAGCATAGGTGGACTGAGAGTGGAAAATGGTTCCAGCACGACGATGGTTGTGAAGGATGAGATCGAGGAACGATTTTAGTGAAGTTCTTATGAACTTCACGAGACAAACCTAAAGGTGGGTCTCCTTTGTAGATTCAGGGTGCATTCGACGAGGGAGATTGAGGAGTTCTATTGCTACCATGGACAACGTTTAAGTCCATTTTGTGTTCCCATAACTCAGAGGTTCGAGGGTCGAACACATAAGTAACTCGATCTTCATCAAGTGGTATCATAGCGTAGGGAAATATTTCTATGGGTGAAGAGCGGGTACATGCATAAGCCATAGAAGAGCACAGGAGTGATGAGAAGGTTCTAGGAGAGAGAACTTATAATATCGAAAGGCCAAATCTTAGGAGGGATCTTGGTGAGGTATTGGGTAGTAGGTGTGGAGGTTTGTTATAGAGGCTTGGTTGCATCTTACTGTTGAGAATTGAGGAGAAGTTCAACATTATGTTGGCATGATGCATGAGGAAGAAGAAGACTTGTTGGCACGATGCATGAGGAAGAAGACTAGAAATTGAAGTTGAATGAAATGAAACAATAAAGGTTCATGATTAGTAGATCATGAATATTTTAACCCTGGAGTCTAGGAGCATCGTATCACCAAATCAAAATCAAAATTCAAACCTTCGAGAAGGAAACATGGCAGAGAGGATGCAATGTTCCTGGAATTTCGTGTAAACATTGATATGGAATTTCGTGTAAACATTGATATGGTTTATTAATTATTTGTTATGAAATTGTTTTTTCAAGTGATAAGTAGAGAGTGGATCAAATCTGAGATGATCAAATCCTTATAGTCATTCATGTATATATGTAATCCTTCAAATCCTTAACAGATTGTTGTTTTTCCATGTTTTCATTGCCACTAATGTGTCATGATGTGTCATGAAAGGTCATGAGAAACTGTCATTAGCTTCAAAATTTCTTTATACATTATACAAAATATTTACAAAAATATATATATTATTTTTATTTTAAAATTTATTGTTATTATTATTATTTAATTATAATTTTATTTTTTAAGTTTTAAATTTATTATTTAGTGTATAAAAAAATTAATTGTATTATTGTGGAGATTTTTGGCCAAAAATATCTATATCAATATGATTAACTATGAAAACCTTCACTAGAAGATAATAGTATGTTGAATCAATTATGAATTATTTTAAATAAAATATAATATAAATATACATATTTTGGCAATCCATGATTTATTGTGTGAAAAAATGATTTAAATAATTTATTATTATTTTTTACTTTCACCTTTAACTCTACATTACCTCAACTTGCAATTATCATTGACAAGATAATAAAAATCAACCTTCACTAGATAACACCTCTAACTTAGTGTGGCATGGAATATGCTTAACACCTCTAACTTAGTGTGGCATGTAATATGATTAGTGTGATGTGACATATACTTTTACTATTTTCCTTAAGAGACGCATTTTAAACACAAATTTATTCTAAAATTGTAGGCATGTGTATCCTTGGTTTGATGGTTCACTAGTGTAAATTCAAAATGAAGACTTAGTGATATCATCCCAAGTCAGGTTTAAAGGGGGGGATGACTTGGAAAAACATTGCACACATAAAACCTATTCTAAGTATATTTTATTCTTCAATAAATACATATTTATACATGAAGTTTTTTCTCAACTACACAACAAACTCAATAGGAAATATCTCAACTACACACATATATAGGATCTAATAGTAGGATAAAATATCTCATAACCAACTAGATCTAACAAACTCTTTAATAATATAATCTCACACTAAACACAAGACAAGTAGAAGTTAATTACTCCAATGCCCTCCCTTAACGAGTACTTGGCTCTAATCTCTGTTCGCTATAGTATTCATCAACATCTCTATCCACTTCTGAAGTCTCGTAAACTATGCTCTTTCACACAACCATTCATTCGATCTACCACTTGACTCATTTAAGATACAATTGTTTTTTACCATCAATTTCCTATTTCTAATGACCAACAATTCTATATGATTATATCTACCAAGACACATACATCATTGTATTTTTTAGAAAAGCATTCTAGATACCGAATCATTCTATTGACATAATTCCATCTGTCAAAAGACATATATCGTTGTATTCGTCAGTTTTATAGGAAAACAGTCTAGATATTGAATGTATCCAGAATTGAGCCTTACAATGTGACATCTTTCATCACACAAGTACAAAAATTGTAGTCACAACCTAATAGCAGTGTTCTTACCGACATACATATCTCGGTGTATTAAGAAACATGACAAGTTCCTTGGTTATGTTACCATGTTCTAAAAAATATGAGAGGTTCTTCATTATTTATTTTACAAACTAGGAATAAAATTGACAAAATTTGATATAATAAAATAAACTGATATAATAATATAGCACCAACATCATCCTTCTCAAAAATAACTTTCTTACGACCTCACTGACACTTACCAACAACAATGGGTCAAATCCTGGTTCCCTCACTAAGATCCTCTGCCTCTATCATTATGTGACTTTGTTACACAATATTGATTGCTTCAATACACAACAACAATATATCACATAAACTCCATCTTCGATGTTGTGCCTCTTCCTAGATGCCTATTTGTTGAAACCTCTATTGTGGCTACAATTTTTCTTTGGTTTCTTCACTCATAAAATATGACCTAGCAAAATATCTAGATCCCCAATTTAAATATAGATATGGACCAACAACACTAAACAAACTTTATATTTAATTCCTCTAAGTAGATTTTCTCTTAATAATCTTCTGTAGTGGCTTCTTCACGTGGGCTATCAACAATCGATTATGCTAACACTTTATCAACTCACATATCTTCCTCCACGAGGCTTAAAAATCATCTAAGCTACACACTTTTTAGTGACAACTGAATTCTTTTTGATGGTTCTCCTCGTCTTTCAAGAAGCACATCAATGGTACAAAAATACAAACTAAACACAATAACAATCCACTCATCTATACTAACAACAGATTGATAATCACATCTTTCTCATTGTCCTGGACCCTCCCATGAGGGAGTTAATCCTGGAGCAACCATCTCTCATACCAACTTAGAAAAACATTGCACCCAAAAAACCTATTCTACGTATATTTTATTATTCAATCAAACACATATTTATACATTAAGTTTTCCCTCAACTAAAAAATAAACTAATGAGGGAATATCTCAACTACACACATAAATAGGATCTTATAGTTGGAGAAAATATATCACAACCAACTATATCTAACAAGCTCCAACAAAAGAATCTCACACTAAACACAAGACAAATATGAGTTAATTACTCCAACAAGATGTTGGGTTAATTTTCACTTGGTCATACTATAGTTAGATTAACCTTGATACAATTAATGATATGTTTACCGATCATTGTTTATGGGCCCATGATAATGAGTAACCCATGGTATTACATAGGATGAATCATATTTAATGACTTGGAATACTCCATTGTAAGATGCCTCATGTTGGCCAGTAGAGTCTTAGATGAGATCTCTGAAATCATATTGTAATGTGAAGTTGTAGGAAGCATATTCGACACTTCTACTTAAGTGAAATTAATCACTTCAATTTATCATAATATTTTTTTATGTAACCTAAACATACTCAGCATGCCATGGGATAATGTTTCATTGTTTAAGTTAACATGTTGTTCCTATGATTAAATAAGTTGGAAATGAAACAAGTTATAATGTTTTTTTTAATAATTGTTTTTTGAAAATGAGTTATAATGACTTTGTAAGTTAATCATTCAAAACAAATTGTTTTTCAACCTCTATCTTATTATTCTCACCAATTTAATAGATTATTTTTGTACATATTTGTTTTAGGTCTTATCGAGTGCCCAATGTGAGTGTAAAACTCATAAGAATTTGTTATTATCTTCATAATATTTATTTTCTTTAATATAAAGAGAGTTTTGATCTTTTAGCTCAACGACAATGATTTTCTTTTAGTAAGTCAACTTTCTCTTATTTTTACTCTTTTTATGCCTCAACATTATATTGTTAAACATACTTATGATAGTTCTTTTAACAATATTAACATAGTGAAGGACGTCTTCCTCTAATGCCGCACAATGGTTTAATCAAGATACTAAATCTCTCGTCTAGCCTCTCTTGAGAATTTAGTGACTTTTGCTCATATATGATCCAACTACATGGATCGTGCATCTTCCTCCAATGTCCCACAATGGTTTAACCAAGATACTAAATCTCTAGTCTAGCCTCTCTTGAGCATTTAGTGACTTTTACTCATATATAAGAAAACTACATGCAACTTCTCATTCTTCATGGTAACTATCTTTCTCTTGTACTATCAATATTAAATGTAATTATCTTGTGGTTATAAGTTAAATAAACGATCATAACCTTACTTTAAATGAGTAAAATCCCAAATATCTAAAAACACAATAAAAAAATAAAAAATGTGTATTACACTTAATTATGATTCTTGTGATTCTTCTCCATAGATCTTTTATGAGAGACTATAGCCCCAAGTCTCAAAACCATATAGTCACTAGCATAACAAAGATATCCATAATACCTTCTTATTTTCCCAAAACTAAAATTTTGTAACTTTACATTTTATTAATTAATTTTTTATTTATTTTTATTACATTAAATGTAGCAAAATGAAAAATAACATTTACACTCTATGTAGAAGTGGATGTGTCCAATTATAATGCTAATAAATTAGGTTTAAAAACTAGTACCAATAAAATTAAAATTCATGAAGATATGTAATGCATGTTCCTAACTTTAAGTGATAAATGACATTAAATCTATGTAATGTTAAAAAAATAACACAATATGGATGAGACGCTTAAAATGTAACGCTTTTAATAAAAATATGAAAACATAATTTATAATAAATAATTTAAAACAAAATTTCTAAGTATTAATATTTTAAGTGGTATAATTTTAGCACAGTATGGATGAGATTAAAACGGACGCTTTTAATAAAAATATTGAAAAGAATTAAAATAAGAATACTCAGCATTAGTATTCCATGTGTATATTAAGAGGCTCAATTCGGTTCACTTTTTCCTCTTCTCCAATTATCACGTTTCTTTTCCAATTATATATATATATATATATATATATATATATATATATATATATATATATTAATTTTTCAATTTATATTAATAGCATGTTTTTTTAAGTGCAATTAAATAAAACTTTTAAGTAAACCAATAAATATATGAGTTTTTTTTTAATATTAAAAACATGTTTATGATTAGATGTTTAATGTATAAAAATAAAATAAATAATATTATTATATCTATATACCAACCTAAAAAATAAAATAAATAATTTGGAAGATAAGAAGTTTTTTAAAATTACTTTAAATTTTAGTCAAAATTATCTATTTGACATAAAGATATCAAGTATGGACTAAACTATTGGGAAATCATTCAATAAGTTACTTTTTGCAAAATAAACATAACATTAAAAATATTATTTCACCTAAATTTAAATTTAAGGATAAATTTTATTGTGATAAATAAAATATTATAAAGAGGAGATTAATTTAGAAGATCTAACATTTTTTTCTATTCTATTTAATGTAAAGAAGAAAAACAACATTATTAAAATAATAACTAACTCCCATGAACTACATAGTGTAACACGGCATTAAACAATTCTTAAAGCATCATAGGTCAAAAGAATTTTCTAACTTTGTAACACTAACATGAAAACCACATTCTCTTAGAATATCATGCATAGACCTATTCTAAATCATAATTTCAAAATATATGTTTCTCAAAAGAGTTTTTTTTAGATTCTATTATGAGGGAGATGTGTAATTCTTTCCATGTTCAACATGGAGTTGACATTATACATTTAAAAAAAAATATTAATAACAAAAAAAAATTCAATGTCCACCATAAATAAAATATTTCAATGTCCAACTTAAGTAAAATATTTCAATATCAACTCTTTATAATAATAATAATAATCTATTTTTAAGTTCGTGGCCAAGTCATGATGTATGAGACCTACTTATATGTGGGACAAGGGACCCCCTCAACCTAGTTTTGAGACGTTTGAAGTGAACACTCCACCCATCATCAAAACAAATGAAACTAATACATTGAAAAAAAATGTAGAGGTTAGAATTTATAAAAAAATATTGTTAATTGTTCATTAAAAAAAGAAAAAAGATAACAATGAATAAATTTATTATTAATTTTTTTAAATAATCATTGAAATTAGATGCTAAAATATTATTAAATAATAAATTATTAAAGGTAATCGTTGTGATAAAGTATTAAAGGTAACCATTGTCCTAGGATATTAAGGATATTTAAAGAGTAATAACTTTAATATCCTTAATAATATATCACAATGGTTACCTTTAATACTTTACTAAGGATATTAAAGTTATTACTCTTTGAATATCCTTAATATCCTATGACAATGGTTACCTTTAATACGTTATTATAATGGTTACCTTTAATAATATATTATTATCTAATTTTAATGATTATTTAAAAAAAAATTGATCAATTTTTTCAATTTTTTTTTTTTTTTTTCAAGTGGACAATTACTAATCTTTCTCTATAAATTCTAATATCAACACCCTTCTTGATATATTATTTAATAATATTTTAGTATTTAATTTCAATGATTATTTAAAAAAAAATTGATCAATTTTTTCATTTTTATTTCCTTCCTTTTTTCAGTGGACAATTACCAATCTTTTTCTATAAATTCTAACCTCAACACTCTTCTTCAATGTATTAGCTTCATTTATCCCTAATGATGGGTGAAGTGCAATGTATTAGCTTCATTTGTTCTCGATGATGGGTGGCGTGTCCACTCCAAAGGTTGGGTGTTTCAAAACTTGTTGCACAGTTTTTATCCATAAAACTTGGTAAAATTATGGTTAATTGTAGAAAACTCCATACTCAGATTTCATTGATATCCTATTATAAGAGAGATCTGTAATTTTTTCCATACTTAACACAAAATTTGGCATGTGACATAATATGTATGTATGAATGAAGAATGACTATAAATCCATTTTAATTTTGAATCTATCATACATTGATAATAATACTTTCTTTCTTTACATTACTTAAAGTACATCCAACTCATTACATGAATATTAATATTACTGTGAACTAACAAAAATTCATAAAAAATTATTTCTTTACAATAGTTAAAGGACATTCAACTCATTACATGAATGTTAATATTATTGTGGATTAATAAAAAAGAAGATTTTTTTTTTTTTTTTTTTATGGATTTATAATCTAGTTACGATAATGATTAAATTTATTAAAGTTATTATTGATAACATAAATCGTAATTTTTTGTTATTTAAATTGCATTTATGCATAAATAGATTCATGATACTCAAAAAACTTGGGGAAGTTGAATTATACAAATTTAGTCACTCAAAACAACAAATCCAACAACTTGAAAATTTAGGACAAAAAAAAATAAAAATAAAAATCCAAAAAAAACTAAAACCGGGAACATTTACTTATAAAACATTAATCACTCAAAACACTT
>ML785092.1:170666-218439 GCA_009831015.1 Picea engelmannii | reverse complement strand
ACAGGAGCGAATGTCTCTTCATAGTCGATTCCTTCCTTCTGGGAAAAGCCATGAGCGACAAATCTTGCTTTATATTTCTCAATACTTCCATCAACAACATGTTTTATCTTGAAGAGCCATTTTGATGATACCACATCCTTACTCTTTGGTCTAGGAACAATTTCCCATACATCATTCTTTATTATGGATTGGTATTCCTCTGTCATGACATCTTCCCATTCCTTCTTTTGGATGGCCTCTTCAAAACATGTGGGTTCCTCATCAAGTAGATTGCACATCAAAGTTGTGTAACTAGAGAATGGATTTGGTCTCTTCACTTGTCTTGTGGTTCCTTCTGGAACACCATACTTCTCTCCATCTTGAATAAGCTCTCTTGCCCACGCAGACTTTCTTTTATGGGAGAAGGTCATTTGAGAAGGTTCTTGAACTTCTGTGATATCATGATCTTCAGGAGTCTCCTTATCAGGGTAAGTTATGACTTCCCTTATAGGTTCTGTAGCTCTAGGAACTTCCCTCATGGATTCTGTCGTCCTGGGATTTACAGGTTCCTCTTCATATACCTCTTCAAGCTGGCATCTTCTTGATTTCTTAAGTGCAGCTTCTTCATCAAAGGTCACATCCCTGCTGATCTCAATATGGCGGTGACCAGGTATGTAGATTCTGAAGGCCTTGGATACCTCACAGTATCCCACAAATATTCCCTTGTTTCCGGAGGGCTCCATCTTGTTTCTTTTCTCTTTTGGTATATGGATAAACATTGGACAGCCAAATATTTTGAGATGGCTTACCTCTAGCTTCTTTCCGGTGAACATCTCTTCTAGGGTCTTGAACCCAAGTGCACTATGGGATAGTCTGTTATGCAAATAAGCAACTTCCATAGCTTCTTCTTCCCATAAGCACATAGGAAGATATTGATCGTGAATCATGGTCTTCACAACTTCCATACTTGTTCTGTTCTTCCGTTCAGCTACACTGTTTTGTTGGGGATTATAGGGAGTAGTTAGTTCCCTCTTGATCCCGACATCTCTGCATAAGCTTACAAACTCCTTCAAGGTATATTCTCCTCCATTATCTGACCTGAGTATCTTAATCTTTCTTTCAGAAAGATTCTCTATCAAGGCTTTGAATTCCCTGAATTTACTGAATACTTCATCTTTAGATTTTAAGAAATATATCCAGGTCTTACGAGAATAATCATCAATAAATGATACATAGTATACATACCCGCTAATGGAGGATGGTGGCATTGGGCCACACACATCAGAATGGATGAGTTCGAATGCTCCTTCTTCTTTGTTGTCACTCTTTGGAAAGGGGTTCTTGATGTTCTTCCCTTGCGCACATCCATTACATATGCCTTCCTGATCAACCTTGAGTTCCGGTAAACCTGTGATAGCTTTGCATAAGTATGGTAGCACCTTGTAGTTGATGTGGGCCAATATTCTATGCCAAAGTTTGCATGAGTTTTCGATGGCATGGGTCATAACAGTTTTTGGGTGACCCTTCAGCTTATATAAACCATTTTCTTCACTTCCGATGATGATTGCTTCATTTAAGGTTTCTCCCTTAGCCCACATAAGAACTTCTCCATCTATGAAGCTAACTCTATAGCCTTTCTTATCTAAAGCTGATATGGAGAGTAAGTTATTCTTTAGGCCCGGTACATAGAGTACGTCCTTCATTGTTATTGAGTTTTTTGAATCTAGCTTGTAGTTTGATTCTCCTATTCCCTTGATGGGATATTGATAATCATCTCCAAGAGTTACTTTCTGAGAAAACTTCTTTTCTGAAATACAAGAGAGAGTATTTTTCTTACCCATCATATGATTTGATGCACCACTATCAATGAGCCATGTGTCCTCTCCAGGTGATACATATCCTGAGAGGGCTGAGATTAAGACATGGTCCTTAATCATCTTCATAGGTGGTTCTTCATCTTTGGCAATGTGAGAATGTTGCCTTTTGTGCTTCCTCTTGTACTCTTCTCTTTTGACTGGACAATTGTTCGCCTTGTGTCCCATCTTATCACAATGATAGCATTGTATAGATGAGAGATCTCGTCCCTTGCGTTGTCCTTTCTTCTAAAAATTTCTTGAATGAGATTCTTGGTTGTTGATCTTGTTTGATGGTTGCAGTTCTCTATGAGATTCCCTTTTGAAGTAGGGTTTATTCCTTCCTCCTTTTGCATGAGTGGCTAGGGCTTGATCATCGTCCCTTGCTATAAGTGCTTCACGGTTGGCTACCCTTGTCTCTTCTTGGGTGCATTCTTCCCATAGGCTTTCAAACTTCATTTTTTCCTTTCTGCCGCATACTAACTGGATGAAGGCATCCCAAGGTCTTGTGAGACCATTTAGGGTGGTTATTACAAATTCGTATTCGTCGATGGTGTCTCCAATCGCTTTCAACTATTCTTTTATTTCGGAGATTCGGGAGAAGTATTCTTGAATCATTTCTCCTTTCTGCATCTTGGTATTCTTCAACTGAGTTCTGAGATTCATCTTTAAATTGATGTTATTTCCTTCATATAGTTTTCTTAGAGCATCAAACATCTCCTTCAGGGTTTTCTTTGACGATACATATGGGATCAGGTGGTCTTTGATTGAATCTGCAATGATTCCCTGAGCCCTGATTGAGTCCTTCTAATGCTTTGCTTTCTCTACGGCATCTTCAGTTTCCTCCACTTCTTCTTTGATAAATCTTGATAGGCCATTCTCTGCAAGGATCAGACCGATCCTATACTTCCAGGCACGAAATTTGTCTATGCCTTCTAATTTCTCAACAAGCTTTGTGCTTTCAAACATCTTGTACTTTCAGCAACAAAAATAGCCAAAAATTGAAAGTGCTCGAAATCAAGTTTTGACCTTACCAGGAGGTGTGTCTGGCTGAGGTGAGTAGCCTGGTGTCCTAAGATCTGATAAAATCCAAATTTTACCCCGTCAAATCTGATCTGCGATTTTCTGGACTGGTGCTTCCAGTACTTTTGGTACTCTGGTACTTCTAATACTTCTGGTACTGGTTTTCTGGTACTTCTGGTACTTTTGTGAAACTAGGGTTTCACTTTCCGGGAGATCCAACCACTGAAAAGGTGCGATCTAGGTGCCAAATTGATCCTTGGGGGAGGGCGCAGCTTTCTAGGATGTTAGGGAGCTGAAAATACTCACTTTTTCAAAACCCTATTTTTGGGTACGGTAACAGTGACGTTTTTCCTCTTGCAAATTGTGCTTCCTTCAAGTTGGCTCTGAAACCATGTTAATGTTTATGCCATTATTATAGTTCTTTTCATTTCAATAGATAAGAGCATAATAAGAACAAGATCACTGAGAAATACACATTCACAAGAGACACAACATTTATCCTAGGAAACCCTCTAGGGGAAGAAAACTCAGCAAAAACTTCTTTATCATAAATAGCTTATGAAATGTTCAAGAGATAACTCAAACCAATAAAGAAAGTCCTCCCCAAGAGATGCACCACCCTTCTTCTCCTCTCTCAAACAGGTAATTGCAGCTTGCCTCATAAGAGAATGAGCAAGTGAGTGTGTGTTAGAAGTGAGGCGCTAGCCTCTTATTTATATCAAATTGACACGTGTGAAAGGTCACAATCTGGCAGGGCCGACCTCTCACTCTGGGTGGGTAAACCCACCTTTAATTAATTCTGGATCTTCCATTATAACTGCTGGGGCCGACTTCTTATTCTGCACTTTGTAATTGTCTAATGACCAATCCACAAAAGGGGATTTGGTCCTTATACAATTACCGACATGATTAATCCTCAATGGGGATTAATCCAATAACAATAATAATAATAATAACATGATTACTCCGCAATGGGGATTTAATCCAATAATAAAATAATAATAATAATAATTCTCTTCGCAGTTACATTATTTCAACATTTTTAAAAATGGCGATAGGAACATTCCCTCTAATTATAGGACCATTATGATCAGCCCAATTTTAGCCAAGATTTATGGAATTATTTTGGAAAATAAGATTATCCTTTGGCTAGAAAGTCACAGTAAAAGAGCTAAAGGCCAGGTCGGGTTTAGGATATATCATTCAACTGTGGACCATCCTATTACCTTTAGGATCATTGCAGAGGAGTTATGCAATACTAAAACCAGTTTGTTTTGTTGTTTTGTTGACTTTAGAAAAGCTTTTGACATAGTTCCTACGAAAAACCTTTGGAATAGGTTGGAAGAGATAAAAGTGCCTCTCGAGTTGAGAGCTTCTACAATAAGGATGCATGAGAACCTTATTTCTAAGTTTAAAAACATTGAGGGCTGGTCAAAAGAGATTAACTGCAATATAAGAGTCAAACAAGGTTGTCCATTGTCCCCTACCCTTTTTGGCATATACATTGACAAGTTAGAACATTGCTTGGAAAAAATGGGTTCTTTCGGCCCTAATCTCACTAGTATAGTCATCAATATTCTTCTTTATGCCAATGATATCGTTCTTATGGAAAGGAGTTCCCATGATCTTAAAAACTAACTAAGAATCCTCAAGGATTTTTTCTCCAATATGGGTATGACTACTAATATTTATAAGATTAAGGTCATGACAATTAAATCCAATAAGATCCCTTATGATACCTTCATCTATGACAACAAAAACTTGGAGGAAGTGAATTCATACAAATATATTGGAATTGATATTCACCAGAAGCGCAATTGGAATTATAGCATTGAGAAAGGATTATTGGGGGCTGGAAAGCTTATTATGGGCTTGAAAAAAACTGTGAATCAGGTGATCTTTGGAGTTGGGATAAGAAGAAACTCCCTTTTGAGACTTTTGTTACACATGTTATTATTTATGGATGTGAAGTCTAGGGTTGTAGTATCTCTCGTAAATCCTGGAGAAAGATAGAGAAATTACAAAAGAATTTTATAACCTATAATCTAAAAATTAAAGGAAATACACCCTATCCCATCTTCCTCTTAGAAACAAGCCTCTCCCCCATTGACAGCATGTCTATGACTAGATGCCTAATGTATAAGAAAAATTTAAACAACATGGAAGACAAGAGGCTTCCTAAAATTGCTTCAAAATTGAGTCATAACCACCATCGACTCGAGCGAGGATGGCATAAAGATGCCCGGTCTTGGCTAAACTATCGAGGAATCATGGAAGACACAATTTTTCAGAATAAAAATATTATTAAAAAAAATGTCAAATCAAAATTTAAGGAGAAAATGTGGTGCGATATAGAGTTGGAGGAAAAACGAAAATTAATGTATTATAAGGATGTAAATCAACCCTAATCTAGAAGATCAAAATTATCTATCTGTTTTTCCAAGTTTAAAGAAAAAAAGTAAACATTGCTAAGATAAGAACAAATTCTTACGAGATTTATAGTGAAACTAGGCGTTGGTCAATTCCTAAAATGCCATGGGATGAAAGAGTGTGTCACCCTTGTGACACTAAGAAGGTTGAAGTTGAAAATCACTTTCTCTTAAATTGCCCAACCTATACCCATATTAGATCTCATTTTCAAAATATTCGTCACATTACCAACCTTCCTACCCTCTTAACTCAACAAAGATATGGTGATCTTAGAAATATTCTCTTAATTCTTTTCGAGCATAGAAACAAAATTCTAAAGAATCACAAGTAATCACTTACCCTCTTAAGGTTGGATAGACCAATTCGGTCTTAGTGGAATTAATCATCATCATCATATATGAATGAATGAATGAATGAATTATTGGTGTTTTATATGACCAATTAATATAATTGATCTGAGTAAACATCATTAATGATTAAATACTCACGAATCAATTAGTTATTAACAATTATTATAGCCAATTGTTCTAATTAGAAATGGTAACGAGTTACTAGGTTTTCTTAACTATGGTGTCATATGCACTCCCTGATACAATCTCACTTCATTTTCAAGATTTGACTTAGAATGACAATTTTGAATTCATAACAAATTGGTCTTTAAAGATATTGAAAACTCAATTCCTTCTTTCAACATGATTGTCTATTATCCCATTCCAATTGTAAATACATTTCCACAACACCTAGTTTTCTTTTTTTTTTCTACCCAAAACACCAAACACTTCTCTCTCCTAGCCATGTGAATCTTTTGATCAATCCTAGATTTCACACGGTCGTCTCCAATCCCCATGGGGGATGGAAATCTTATTATGGGCTTGAAAAAAACTGTGAATCAGGTGATATTTGGAGTTGGGATGAGAAGAAACTCCCTTATGAGACTTTTGTTACATCTGTTATTCTTTATGGATGTGAAGTCTAGGGTAGTAGTATCTCTCGTGAATCATGGAGAAAGATAGAGCAATTACAAAATAATTTTATAACCTATAATCTAAGAATTAAAGGAAATACAACCTATCCCATCTTCCTCTTAGAAACAAACCTCTCCCCCATTGAGAGAATGTCTATGACTAGATACCTAATGCATAAGAAAAATTTAAACAACATGGAAGACAAGAGGCTTCCTAAAATTGCCTCAAAATCGAGTCATAACCACCATCGACTCAAGCGAGGATGGCATAAAGATGCCCGGTCTTGGCTAAACTATCGAGGAATCATGGAAGACACCATTTTGTATAATAAAAATACTATTAAAAAAATGTCAAATAAAAATTTGAGAAAGTGTGGTGTGATAAAAAGTTGGAGGAAAAACGAAAATTAATGTATTATAAGGATGTAAATCAACCCTAATCTAGAAGATCAAAATTATCTATATGTTTTTCCAAGTTTAAAGAAAAAAATAAACATTGCTAATATAAGAACAAATTCTCACGAGCTTTATAGTGAAGCTGGGCATTGGTCAATTCCTAAAATGCTACGGGATGAAAGAGTGTGTCACCTTTGTGACACTAAGAAGGTTGAAGTTGAAACTCACTTTCTCTTAAATTTTCCAACCTATACCCATATTAGATCTCATTTTCAAAATATTTGTCACATTACCAACCTTCCTAACCTCTTAACTCAACAAAAGTATGGTGATCTTAGAAAGATTCTCTTAATTCTTTTCGAGCACATAAACAAAATTCTAAAGAATCACAAGTAATCACTTACCCTCTTAAGCTCCAATAGACCAATTCGGTCTTAGTGGACATTAATCATCATCATCATATATGAATTAATTATTGGTGTTTTCTATGACCAATTAATATAATTGATCTCAGCAAACATTATTAATGATTAAATACTCACGAATCAATTAGTTATTAACAATTATTATAGCCAATTGTTCTAATTATAAATGATAACGAGTTACTAGGTTTTCTTACCTATGGTGTCATATGCACTCCCTGATACAATCTCACTTCATTTTCAAGATTTGACTTAGAATGACAATTTTGAATTCATAACAAATTGGTCTTCAAAGATATTGAAAAATCAATTCCTTCTTTCAACATGATTGTCTATTAGCCCATTCCAATTGTAAATATGTGTCCACAACCCCTAGTTTTCTTTTTTTTTGCTCCCAAAAACACCAAACACTTCTCTCTCCTGGCCATGTGAATGTTTTGATCAATCCTAGATTTAACACGGTCATCTCAAATCCCCACGGGGGATGGAAAGATTATTATGGTCTTGAAAAAAACTATGAATTAGGTGATATTTGGAGTTGGGATAAGAATAAACTCCCTTCTGAGACTTTTTTTACACCTGTTATTCTTTATGGATGTGAAGTCTAGGTTGTAGTATATCTCTTGAATCCTGGAGAAAGATAGAGCAATTACAAAATAATTTTATAACCTATAATCTAAAAATTAAGGAAATACACCCTATCCCATATTCCTCTTAGAAACAAGCCTCTCTCCCATTGAGAGCATGTCAATGACTATATACCTAATGTATAATAAAAAGTTAAACAACATGGAAGACAAGAGGCTTCCTAAAATTGCATCAAAATCGAGTCATAACCACCATCGACTCAAGTGAAGATGGCATAAAGATGCCCAGTGTTGGCTAAACTGTCGAGGAATCATGGAAGACACCATTTTGAGAAATAAAAATACTATTAAAAAAAACATCAAATCAAAATTTAAGGAGAAAATGTGGTGTGATAAAGAGTTGGAGGAAAAATGAAAATTAATGTATTATAAGGATGTAAATCAACCCTAATCTAGAAGATCAAAATTATCTATATGTTTTTCCAAGTTTAAAGAAAAAAATAAACATTACTAAGATAAGAACAAATTCTCACAAGCTTTATTGTGAAACTGGGCGTTGGTCAATTCCTAAAACGCCATGGGAAGAAAGAGTGTGTCACCTTTGTGACACTAAGAAGGTTGAAGTTGAAAATCACTTTCTCTTAAATTGTCCAGCCTATACCCATATTAGATCTCATTTCCAAAATATTTGTCACATTACCAACCTTCCTAACCTCTTATCTCAACAAAAGTATGGTGATATTAGAAAGGTTCTCTTAATGCTTTTTGAGCACATAAACAAAATTCTAAAGAATCACAGGTAATCACTTACCCTCTTAAGGTCCGATAGACCAATTCAATCTTAGTGGACATTAATCATCATCATCATATATCAATTAATTAATTAATTAATTAATGGTGTTTTATATGACCAATTAATATAATTGATCTGAGTAAACATTATTAATGATTAAATACTCATGAATCAATTAGTTATTAAGAACTATTATAGCCAATTATTCTAATTAGAAATGGTAACGAGTTACTAGGTTTTCTTTCCTATGGTGTCATATGCACTCCCTGATACAATCTCACTTCATTTTCAAGATTTGAGTTAGAATGACAATTTTGAATTCATAACAAATTGGTCTTCAAAGATATTGAAAACTGAATTCCTTCTTTAAACATGATTGTCTATAATCCCATTCCAATTGAAAATACGTGTCCACAAGCCCTAGTTTTCTTTTTTTTTTTGCTCCCAAAAACACTAAACACTTCTCTCTCCTAGCCATGTGAATGTCTTTATCAATCCTATATTTCACACGGTCATCTCCAATCCCCACGGGGGATGGAAAGCTCATTATGGGCTTGAAAAAAAATATCAATCAGGTGATATTTGGAGTTGGGATAAGAATAAACTCCCTTCTGAGACTTTTGTTACACCTGTTATTCTTTATGGTTGTGAAGTCTGGGTTGTAGTATATCTCGTGAATCCTGGAGAAAGATAGAGCAATTACAGAAGAATTTTATAACCTATAATCTAAAAGTTAAAGGAAATACACCCTATCCCATCTTCCTCTTAGAAACAAGCCTCTCCCCTATTGAGAGCATGTCTATGACTAGATACCTAATGTATAAGAAAAAGTTAAAAAACATGGAAGACAAGAGGCTTCCTAATATTGCTTCAAAATCGAGTCATAACAACCATCGAATTAAGCGAGGATGGCATTAAGATGCTCGGTGTTGGCTAAACTATCGAGGAATCATGGAAGACACCATTTTGCAGAATAAAAATACTATTAAAAAAAACCTCAAATCAAAATTGAAGGAGAAAATGTGGTGTGATAAAGAGTTGGAGGAAAAATGAAAATTAATGTATTATAAGGATGTAAATCAACCCTAATCTAGAAGATCAAAATTATCCATATGTTTTTCCAAGTTTAAAGAAAAAAATAAACATTGCTAAGATAAGAACAAATTCTCACGATCTTTATAGTGAAACTGGGCGTTGGTGAATTCCTAAAATGCCATGCAATGAAAGAGTGACAACCTTTGTGACACTAAGAAGGCTGGAATTGCAAATCACTTTCTCTTGAATTGTCCTGCCTATAACCATATTATATCTCATTTTCAAAATATTCGTCACATTACTAACCTTCCTAACCTCTTAACTCAACAAAAGTATGGTGATCTTAAAAATATTCTCTTAATGCTTTTCGAGGACAGAAACAAAATTCTAAAGAATCACAAGTAATCACTTACCCTCTTAAGGTCTGATAGACCAATTCGGTCTTAGTGGACATTAATCATCATCATCATCATCATATATGAATTAATTAATTAATTAATTAATGGTGTTTTATATGACCAATTAATACAATTGATCTGAGTAAATGTTATTAATGATTAAATACTCACGAATCAATTAGTTATTAAGAATTATTATAGCCAATTGGTCTAATTGGAAATGGTAACGAGTTACTAGGTTTTCTTACCTATGGTGTCATATGCACTCCCTGATACAATCTCACTTCATTTTAAAGATTTGACTTAGAATGACAATTTTGAATTCATAACAAATTGGTCTTCAAAGATATTGAAAACTTGATTCCTTCTTTCAACATGATTGTCTATGAGCCCATTCCAATTGTAAATACATGTCCACAACGCCTAGTTTTTCGTTTTTTTTGCTCCCCAAAACACCAAACACTTCTCTCTCCTGTCCATGTGAATGTTTTGATCAATCCTCGATTTCACACAATCATCTCCAATCCGCACGACCCTGTAGCTGCACCGCATGAATCCAGATTCTATTATAAAGTTAATTGTGTGTTTGTTATCGTTGCACAGATTACTATTAAAATAACCATAGTTACAACACTAGGTGGTTGTCCTCTCACTTTAAGATATTATGAACATTGGATGATCCTCCTTATGTGGTGAAAAAGAGCAACAGTAATGTAGTGCAAATGGTTTACGAGATTTTCAAGGGAGGAGTTGTTCTTATACCTCAAAATTAAAAATATTTTTGATTTTCCATGCCAAGTCACGAGATCCATGATGTTTATCCTTTCATATGTTGGAAAATTTTTAATTCAACCCTTCAATTCCCTTTGAAGGCTATAAATTGAGCCATATACAAATCTTCAAAAAATGAGAAAATGTTGAGAGAAAGTAAACTCTGGAGAAATTTTGGCTCATATTACATCCTTGAGTCTGAATCCCTTAGTCCCTTAAGTCTAAACTCTCCTTATGTTCATCCCCAAGGCTCCTCGCATCTGGCCTGACTAGCTGCCATGTACTCTGCCTCAGTAGAAATTACTTCCACTTACCTCTGTTTCTCCTGTGAAGGAGGAACCCAATTACTCTAGAACTTATGATCTTTTCTTGTGGAAGATTGAAGTGGTGAAGGCCCAGGTGGATGATAGTTTGTCAGTTTCAACGAGTTTTTGATACAGGAGGTTGTCACCTATGTAGTCATGCTGATTCTATTAATAGAAATACTCATTTCTCCTCCAATTGTATGTTGCAAATGTTTATTTCATTTTCTATGGGTAAATTTTATATACATGTTAATGGATTATGATAGTTTATATGCTAATATTAGGCATTGGATTGTGAGCTAAAGGGTGGTCTCCTAGGATCAATCGGAAGAGGTAGGATTACAACCTTTCTTTTGTTGGCATTTCCATTTATCTAGCATTCTTGAGATTTGAGTTGATTTCTCGGTATGGTTTCGTCTGGTGTGGTACTACCCCAAACAATAGAGATTTATTCTTCGTAACACCATTTAATTTTGATTGAAATCGAGTGAGAAATTGTTCAATGTGCATATTAGAGTGGTTAAGTTTGTATAATCTCAGTTCCTGGGGGTCTTTTAGCATGCTAAATCCATTTATACATGCACAAATGCAATTTAAACAATACCAAACCCTTTTATCATAAGTTTAATGGAAATCAACATTCAATATTAAAGTTAAATGAGAGTGTTTTTTAACAAATAAGTTTTCAACTTAATTTTTAGGTCTTTTATATAAATAAATAAATATATGTAATTTTATTTTTTTTCACACAGAAAAAATCAGTTACATTGTTATACTATTAGAATCAAGTGTACTTTCACTTTTACAAAAAAGATGAGTTGATCATCATATCTAGTGTTTCCTCAAAAACTAGTTTCTCTATAACCTGAGCTAATCTATATAAATTCTATTGGTAGTTGTCAATAGTTTTAACAGAACATAATTATGCATCATACATTGAGAAATAAGCAAACTTCCTTTGTATACTTTAGTGCACTGTGTAGTTACATTAGAGAATCATTGAACTGCATGAGTTTACAACATTTCCTTTGAAGTATTCCTCATAGTAGAACCACCCCAAAGGGCTATCCAAAGATTTCTTGGAGAGTTTGTCTGCTTCTGCGTTGAATTCTTGATGGATATGCATGAAGTATATTTTTGCAAAGCTCATTTTTAGGCTTTTAATTTTATCTTTCCAGTTGCGTAGATATAACAGGTTTAAATTTGAGCATTCATTGATCTAGTCAATTGTGACTTTTGAGTCCCCAGCTACCATCATCTTCTTAATAGTAAGATTCTGTGCAAAGAGTAGTAAACCTTAGAGTCCAATGATTTCAGCCTTCATGTTTTTTTTTTATAAGTACAAATTTATATATAAGGAACCTTCAAAAAACCAGAGTTACAAAATGTCCAGCACAATAGTGTCATACTGTAATAACTGAACTGCCCTATGCGGAAACCATTTCATCCAGTCAGTGTTGGGATCAAAATGACTAACAGTCTTACAGAAATTGAAAGAAGAGCTAAGAAATAGAAAACTAAAATCCATAAGCAAAAACCGAACCTAATACTATCCTCCATGAGGCCACAGAAGACAAACGGTGATATATGCACCCCTGTGCTGGTCATACCCTTGGCTTGTAACCTAGCCATCCAGATGGAGAGGTGGCGTAGGTTGCTTGGTCCGAGGGATATTCTTTGACATCTTCCCCCCTCCATTGCATCTGCTCATGCGTTGCGGCATCTGAGTCACCTCCTTCCTGTCTATCGATGGGTCATGTGCCTCCAACTTCTCTGGGTGCATGCAAGCCCATTCTTGTTGCAACGTACTCACCATGTTTTTCTTCTTCTCTGAGCATGTATTCCTCATCCATGGCCACATGCATGGCCTACCCTGAGTCTCCATCTCTCGTGGGAAGCCCCATTTCGCTTGAATCACCTACATGAGTGTGCTCTACGGCCCCCGTTGCATCTGGTGTGAAGTGGAAGGCCCCTTGGAAGGTGGAGAGGATTCAGAGGAGCACAAAGATCTTCTCGTCCAGTATATCCAGACAAAACTAGAGGTCATCCAGGCCCTGGAGAATCTCGAAGACCAGCCCGTGGAGGATGGACAAGCTATCCTGCAATTGCGAGTCCGAGATTAAGTCTGAAAAGGAGTGTGGCCCCAGCTAAGTTTCCTGTAGAAAAGGTGGTGCTTCCAAGGGTGGGCGAGTGGAGGAGGTCTCTGGTGCACCAGGTGCACTGGTTGGTGAATTTGGTGGTACTGCAAGAGGCACCCATGATGAAGAGGCAAAATCAAGGATGGGTTGTGTGAGAAAAACCAACAAAATATCAGAGATTGCCAACCCTTCAAGAGGGGAAGCGAGAGGGGAGGAGGAAGCACATGGTTCTTTTTCAGACTGTGAGGAGTGCGAGGGGGATGACCTAGGGGAGGAGCCCAGGGAGGGTTCAGGTGCCCGAGCGAGGACCAATTGAGGTCAGAGTGGTTTCCAAGGCGAGCCTCTCCTCAGCTTGCTGCTTTGTCTCGACATTCTAATAACCTAGGTGGAGAAGGTAAGTGCAGGGGAAGAGCCTAGGTGGAAGAGGAGGAGCTGGAGATAAAGCCAGTTGAAGGACAGTGTTGCAAAGGAGGGAGGCTGGAATGAGGCATGGCTTCGCAGCTAAAGAAGAAGGTGATGTCGCATGCATAGAGTAATGGTGCGTTCATTGAGAAGAGCCATGGAGGGGACAACATGAGGAGGTCATGCGCACTAGGATTAATGGTGCCTGGAATGTCGTATGGGATATTTAAATGCATGGGGGTGGCGGTGGTGCATGCCACACTTCAATCACATGGCCATCGCCCTGCTGGCCTCTTCACGTCACCTCCAAGTACCATGTGTCCTGCACTATCACCCCATCCGGGGGTCTATCCGCTACTGTGGATTTTTCATTTCACTCCTGGAGGATGGGGTGTGTTGGATAGAGGGAAGTTTGGCAAAGGAGTTCCGGTCCTTCCCAATTCGTTCCTAAATTTTCCAGTTCATCCACAACCTGATTCGCCTTTCTCCTGATGTGTGAGGGGATGAAGGCTTGATTGGGTTACAAGAGATCTACAATTGTTCTTAGTCCATAGGAGAGTCTCCAACAAGGTGAGATTCTTTCTGGGTCAACTCCATTCAAGATTCTCCCGAATATATTGGTGATGACTAGAGAATCCCCTTCAACAATAAGATTGGTGAAGTTGTGCTCATTTTCTAATTGCAAGCCTCTGGTGAGCCCCCATAACTCGGTAGCATTGTTCATAGTCTGGCCTAGGATTCCTGCGTTAATGAGAAGAATGTTGTGTTGGTGATTGCGGAAGACAAATTTGAAACCTGCTTCCCTAGGTTTACCCTTGGAGGCGCCATCAGATTTGAGTTTGATGAAGCCTATTTTTTGGGGGGGGGGGGACAGGTCCTGAATCAGATTGAACTTCCAATGCTGAAGGATACTTTTCTCTGAAGGAGGGTCATTCAGATCCATAGCATGCCAATGTTGTAGCCTGATAGTTTCCAGAATGTTGAGGCATATTTGTTTCCAACAATGTTGCTAAGGAAGCTCGTCATTCCTGAAGATTATTCTGTTTCTTTCCTTCTAGATTTTCCAAAGTATAAATCGTGGGAGAAGTTGCCAGATGCGGTTGAGAAGGGGTGATTGAAAAGCCTTGTCTCTCCATTCAGGTATGGTGTCGATGATGGTGTCCTGTTTGCGATCCAAGGTGCACATGATCAACATGCATTGATCCTAGACTTGAGTAGTGTAGGGGCAAGTGTTGAGGAGATGGTTCATAGTTTATATTTCTTATCCACAAAGCATACATATGGACGAACAAAAAAACCCCCTTTTCGAGAGGTTATCCCAAGTGAGAATGCTCGAATGAGTAACAAGCCAGAGGACAAGACGGATTTTTGGCCAGTGTTTCAGGGACCAGATTTTGCTCCATTCCTTCCTTGGGGGAAACAGGTGTGAGTGATTTTTAATGGCACAGGCCTCTTTTATGGTGAAGGTTCCCCTTGGCGAGTGTTCCCATTGTAGGATTTCCTCACTTGTCAGAATGGGGATTTTTTGTTTATTGATTTCACTAAGCCAAGGCTGAAGGTCCATGTGTGCCTCTAAATTCAAGTACTCCTTGTTTGAGTTCCAGCATCTCCAGGTGGCCTCTTTTGGGGTGTCCTTCCAGTAGTTTGCCAGTTTTTTCAGGCCCACCTATGTGGCTGGGATGCTGAAAGTGTCAGCCTAGTCTTCGTGCTCTAGAATTGGCCATTGCTGCCATGAATATTTCCAGAACAAAGATGTTTTCCCATTTCTAATTTCTCCAAAGGCGTGACTTGTAACAAGGTGTCGATTTTGCTTGGCTTCTGCCCAAATTAGGGATCTAGGGTTGTCCCCATTCCATCTGATCAAGTTTCTCTCCACCATGTTGGGTGCATATTTCCTTCTCCAGAGCTTGGCCCACAAATCGTGAGGTTTTTTGAGCCACCTGCACTAGACCTTATCACTTAGGATTTTGTTCATGGATAAGGGGTCCCTTAAACCAAGGCCAGCTTGAGCTTTGGGTTTGCAGAGTTTATCCCAACTAATAAGTGCTAGTTTTTTCCCTGTTTTAAGACCTAGCCAAAGGAAATTCCTTTGCAAGTTTTTGATGGTCGTAAGGACAAAGTTTGGGGCCGCAAGAGAAGAAAAGGTATAGATAGGTAGGGCTTGAAGCACGACTTTAAGGAGAATGAGGCGAATGGAGAGATTAAGGGCTCTGTAGGTCCAAGAAGAGAGCCTCTTGGTGAAGGAGGAGAGGAGATGCTCCCACAAACTGTTCTTGAGGGCTTTGTCCAGCATGGGAATGCCGAGGTATTTGGATGGAAGGGAGCTTTGGGTGAAGCCAAGGATTTCAAAGATATGGCGTTGAATTCGAGCTCGAGTATTGAAGAAGAAAATCTGGGATTTGTCTTTTTTAAAGTCCAGTTTTGAAGCATCACAAAAAATTTGAAAGATAGATAGGAAAGAGTGGGCTTCCCTTACTGTGGGGGAGCCCATCATCAAGGTATCATCAACAAATTGGCTATGAGAGATCGGGGGAGAAATACCGTCCAGGGGGAGACCAGACAACAATTTATTTGCTATGGCAGCATGAATGGAATGAATGAGACCCTCAGCCATAATAATGAAAAGGAAAGGGGATAGAGGGTCACCTTGTCTGATTCGTCTGGAGGGAGAAAAAGGATGAGATGGGACCCCATTGACCAGGATAGAAAAGAAAGCAGAGTATGTAAGATTTAAAATCCACTCTACCCAAGTGTGGTCGAAGCCAAAGGCAAGGAGCAATGCGCACATGTATTCTCAACTTAACTTGTCAAAGGCTTTGGAGAGATCCATTTTTAAGAGCATACCTGGCGTGCAGGTCTTCTGCAAGGAGTGAATCACTTCATGCGCTAGGACAACACTATCCAAGATTTGTCTGCCTTCCACATAGCCCAATTTCTCTGGATAGATGATCAGTGGTAGGATGGGCTTGAGTCGTCTGGTGATCACTTTGGTTAGGAGTTTATAGATGACATTGCACAGAGTGATGGGTCAGAACTGCTTGGAGTGATTAATCTGCCCATCTTTGGGAATGAGAGTGAGGAAAGTCATGTTTAGAGTTGAGAGGACTTGCCCTGAAGATCTGGAGTCTTCAATGATTTCCCATACCTCTTCCTTGATCATTTTCCAGCAATGATGGAAGAAGTCACTAGTAAATCCATCCGGTCCTTGAGCCTTGCCTTTGGGGGTGTCCTCGAGTGCTTGATCTACTTCCTCAAGAGCGATGGGCCTAAGCAGGGCTGCATTTTGTTCCTGAATTATTAGGGCGGGTATGTGCTATGTGACCTTGGTAATGACTTGAGATCTGTTCTGTAGGGGCTCCGCAAGGAGGACTTTGTAGTAAGAAACTAGTTCCTTTTCTAGATCCTCATGAGAATGGATGAGTTGGCCATTGCTGGAGGTTAACTGTGTGATTCGATTGGTATGTCATCGTTGAAGGGTTGATCTGTGAAAACATTTGGTAGTTCGGTCGCCCTCCTTGAGCCATTGGATGGGAGTTTTTTGTTTCCACAGAATCTCTTCTTGGTCTTTCCTATCCTCCAACTGTTGGCTTATAACTGCTTCTTGGGTTTTAATATCTTTAGTGAGTCCATGCTCCCGGAACTGTCTTTGTACCATGCTCATTTGAGTTGTCAGCTGCTTTTGGGAGTCGAAAATATTGCCAAGGGTTTGCCTGTTCTAGAGTTTGAGTTGTTTCTTGAGATTCTTGAGCTTCTGCTGGAATCGGTACATCTTGGAGCCATGAGGTATCGCTGCCTCCCTCCACCATTTGTGGTTCTTTTTGTGAAAATCCGGGTGGCTGAGCCAGAATTGCTCAAACCTGAAGGGTTTCCGACCCGGGGTGGCCATCACATCCAACCATAGTTGAATGGGCCAGTGATCCAACCCATGAAAGTCCAGTATTCTTGCCTCAAGAGTTGTGCCTTCCAATAGGAGGGAGTCCTATACTAGGAACCGATCCAGTTTGCAGGCTATTTGATATATTCCAGTTCTCATGTTTGTCCAGATGAAGGTGCTATTGGGGGTTTCTAGATCAATGAGGTCAGTGTTGTCTATAATATTTTGGAAGTCGTTGAATTATTGTTCAAGGCATCAATTTCCTCCTTTTTTTTCATCTAGGTTGCGTATCAGGTTGAAGTCCCCCCTGCAATCCATCTTCTATCCTTGGTTAAGGTAGACAGGTACTCTAGGTTACTGAGGAAGGCTTTCTTATCCCTAGAGCTAGCCGGTCTGTAGACATTAGAGAGGTGGCTAGGTTTATTGGATCCAATGAGCCTGTAGGTGGTCGTGATAGACCATTTGGTCGTGATGAAGGTTTCCATAATGGTTGTGTTGGGGTTCCATAGTACATCTAGGCCTCCGGCTATGCCTGTGGCTGTTGTGGACACCGCTTTCCCTTGCTTCCAACAACAGGGGAGAAGCCTATCTATGTCTTCAAGAGTGCATTTTATTTCTTGGAGCATCATTATGTCTGGTTTCTCTACTAAGATCAAGTCTCGTAGCATTTTTTGATTGCTACATCCTTTGAGACCTCTTATGTTCTAGGAGATGATCTTCATGAGGAGGAGGGGGAAGGGAGAGGGGGAAGGTTGTCTGAGATGTGGTGGATCTGACCAGAGTTCACCATGAAGTGACCTATCTCTTGTATGAACTTGTTCGTCGACTTCCTTCCTCTCTTCTTTTCATCTTTTTGAGGTTTGCACTTATCCTTTGGCTGATTCCCTTGTATTCCCAAACCTGTACTGGATCTGACTGTGGATCCGGCTGAGGAGTTGAGAAAGACCTTGTGCACTTTTTGTAGTTGATCTGGAGATATCGTGTACCATTTTTGGTGTCGATATGCGTGCTCTAGGTGCTCCAGGTCCACACATGCTAGTTCTTGCTTGTCAAGATCCATCTCGACATCCCCATCCTCTGCTTCCAGTTGATCCCTCATTCAAGTTGTGGGGTCTATTGGCGAAGTGTTTGGGTTCGACTCCGACAGTGCTGCTCCTTTCCCTTTGCCCATTTGCTATGGTGTTTTCTCCATCTACGTCTCTTTGGGGTGTGAGGGGTTCTCCGGTTGATCTTGTAGGATTGCATATTTGTTGCTGGTGGACGGATCTTTACTTGCCTGGGTTGTCTGCTTTCTTCCTCCTTGTCTGCGCTTTCCAGGCGCCTGAGCGAAGCCATCCTTGTCTTTGTCGACATCTGAGTACCCCTCTTTGTTTGTGGCATTGAGGGGGCAATCTCTAAAAATAAGTCCATGCTCATGGCATTTTCTACACCTGAATGGAATATGTTCATAGTCAATGGTTTGCATCTAGTCCTCATCATGGTATTCTATGGCTATGGATCCCGGGAGCGTCTTGACTATATTCAGGTATACAAAGATGCACGCATATGAAGTGTATCGTCTTTGCTTAGTGGCCTCCGAAGATTTGACATAGACACCAATGGTGTTGCATATATCTGCAAGAACCTCCTCCATCCAGAATTCCCAAGGTAGGGAATATAGTCTGATCCACACTGGTGCATGTGAGAAGTCTTCAGTTTCAGGGCTAAATTTCTCTATCCATAAGCTCAAGAAGAGTCCCGTTGAGTTGAAAAAATACGACCCTCCATAAAAAATGCAGTTTCGGTCCTTTAGGTTGTGTAGGATGATGGTGAAAAAACCCTTGGAGCCCAGTTGTAGTTCATAATATCCCTTGGGCTTCCACCAATGTTGTATCTATTTGATCAAGTCTCGTTTCGAGGTCCAGAGCCCTAAAAATTTGCCTACTAAGGCGTAATCTCTGATATATTGTTTATGTTCCTCAATGCTAGGTGAACTGATAATGTATTTCGGGGCATGTGGTGCTTGTGGAATACACTTGCCTGGTAGCCATGGCCTTGACGCGCTTGCGGGTGTTGGCGCTTTCCCTGAGTCAATGTCCATCTCTTTGTCTTTGAAGGTTCCCTTGGCCAATAAATTTGAGCATAGATCGGGAGGAGGTTCGAAGGTGGGCCGCTTGGAGCCCTCTCCATTGCTTCCATTCAACATTGCCTTTTTGTAGGAGGGGCCTCTCGACCCTCCTTCCTTCAGAGGCATGCACCCCGGTGGGGCAAACAGTTGTAGCAGAGCAACAGAAACCCTAAACCCTAAACCTTAGCAGAGTGTTTTTCCTCCTTCATGTAATAATCTTAAAAATTGAAGGACATGGGGGTGGGCTTTGATCCACTTATGTGTGCACAGATCACGATACMATTTAATATAGTATCTCTTGGTGCAACCACATGTTCGATCACTACCTCAAGGTGATCCCATGGCTCCAGGTAAAGCTCTCACGAGAATTGATTTCAGCCTTCATGTTATTACCCTGCCCTCCTGCAAAATAAGCTTTATATACATGTTGTGCACTTAATTTGATGTAGATTCTAGGACCACATTTGTCGTTGACAACGGCTCCATCAAAAAAACCTATTGGTTTCTCCTCAAAATAAACAGGGTTTAGAATATACTCCACTTTTTCCTCTTTACGTGTGCCTTTGAATTCAATCTCCTCGAAATAAACAGGGTTTAGAATATACTCCACTTTTTCTTCCTGTATAAAGGGATATATTTCAGATTTCCTCTTTGATTTGACTGGTAATACCCTCACTCGATTTGAACCTGTGACCTCTTAAGAGGAAACACATGTTTTTAACCATTAAACCCACTAAGACTGTAATTACTAATCCCTCTACCCTATTCTAAGACAGTATATAAATATAATAATATAATAAATATAATAAATTAATTATAATATTAAAATAAATTATTGTTAATAAAGCCATAGTAAATTTGAATACATTTACACAGCCACTGGCTTTCTTTTCAGTTGATCCCCAAAACCACGGAACGTATACTTTGAATCTTATGCATTCAAATAAATGTAAATGTAATTATTTAACCATATCTAAATATCTAAATATAATAATGAAATAAATTAATAAAAATTAAATAATTATAATATTAAAACAGATTAATGTCAATAAAGCCATAGTAAATTTGAATACATTTACACAGCCACTGGCTTTCTTTTCATTCGATCCCCAAAACCACCGAACTACTTTGAATCTCAAGCATTCTGTGGTGGCCATCACTGTGATTTTTTGTTCGATCTTAATCGGTTGTTCATTCTTAGTCGGTTGTATTTACTTGTCTCGGCAATGTATGTATAATGTATAAGTCTGAACAATTTACGTTTTTGGTTTTTTTAGGTTGTATTATCTGTTTAATTTTATTTGAAATCTTGTAAAAAATGGTTGAAGTATTTAAATTTATATAATAAATTTATTTTAAAAAATTTCAGCACACTAAATTCATTTATACATTCAAAACTACAATTTAAATAACACAAAATTATAATATTATTTAAAACAATAAAAATACCATAACCTAAAACCAAATTTATATCACCTAATTCTAAAGAAAAATACACAACCTCTTATAAAATTAGCTTTAGTTTGTCTGCGGTTGCTCGGATGACTGTTAAAATAAATAATCAACCAGACATGGTAAGGAAAGTTGCAGCCCTGGCCGCCTGTCTTGTCACTTACAGTCATGAGGATTTCAAAAAGAATTGGAGGAAACGCGTGTCGTACGGCCAAAAACGCGTTTGAAGACCGTACGACACGGGTTTTCATCTTTTCGTACGGGAACGCGCCTGGTACGATACCTGAAGTGGCGTTTCCTGTACACAGGAGGAGACAAATGATGGCACAATGTTATTGTCTATTTACATAGTGTTTTGTATGTCTACACAGGATATGCCCCCAATCAAATCCGGAGAGAGTGATCTATACCTGCACATGGGGCAGAAACATCGAAAAATCAGTAGTGCACCTGAGCAGTAGCAATGTAGTGCAGATGGTTTACCAGCTTTGCAAGGAAACCTTCTGTCCAGGAGGAGCTCATCTACTTATACCTCCACATTCTCTTTCGGACGAATGATCAACATGCTCTATCTAATAATAATCAACATGCATGCTTCATATCTATTGGATATTTTTGTTTAATTTTGTTCAAAATTTTAAATTTAGTGAATTTTTTTTTGGATCTAACTAGCACAGTCACATAGTTGTGGCTGATCAACAACGCCTAAAGGTTGATAAGATGAAAAGAATTTTTAAAAGAATATATTAAATTTTATTATTGATTAACTTGAGTTTCATTTATCTGGTATTAATATTTTAATTTATGTTAATCACTTACGTGGCAATCAGTTAGCTATCAAAGTAATTTTTAAATATGATTAGGTAAATGTAAAAAAGTAAACACATAAACGGATGTCTTTGTAATACCTAGGAAGTTAATGATTGAAATCACAGCCATTTATTTTGTGTGACTACTAAGAATATTCCAGTCATATTTAATCCTGTCCATAGAAAACTTATTAAGCACTAAACCCCAATTAAATCTGCCCATTGTCAATAGATGTACGCCTTTAGGCGTAATTACCAAATTGGAAATAGGCATATTTAAGGCTCTCCCATATTCTTAGTGGTCCCTCCAAATCAATGAATGAGATCTCATATTCATAACTTTCTAACATTTTTTAATTCATTCCTTAATTTGTTTACTTTTTCACATTTACTTCATATATTTAAACTATTTAACTTTTACAATATTAGATTTACATTTTTGCCAAATTTTATATGTCCCATATGTTTTTTATATCTCCCATACACCTACATATCAGCTGCCATATTGGCAAACCCCAAGCCCTTTCATATTCTCCATTTTAATACCATTCTTATTAAATAATTTTGTGGCTTCAGTAGTTCGACTTTTCATTGGCTGCAAGCCCTTTCATATTCTCCATTTTAATACCATTCTTATTAAAGAAAATTGTGGCTTTCGTGGTTCAGACTTTTCATTGAAATTTCCAATACTTGCAAGCAGAAATGGAAGGCACCATAGCGGAGATTTCTATGGAAGACGATCCCCTAGAGAATGGAGTGGTTTCAGATACAGTTTGTTTTAGAACTATAATTTCTCGCATAGTCCTTTGCCATAAGCTTCAATTAGAATAGCTAATATCTCGTTTTGCTGAGTTAACAGCACATGGGATGTCTGATAATTATATATATTTATGATGTGGTTGAAAGTTAAGTTGATGTGTTACATTGCAAGTACATTGTGGACAACAAGTGTGATACTGATGTGTTACATTTCAGGTATATTATGGACAACAAGTGCGCATATTATTTCCATGGACAAGAACTCAATTAGGATGGACTGTCGGACAGAGAGCCATTCTTGCATTTTAGTTTGTCACATACTATACCGACCTGGAGCCTTGCTTTCTCGTTTGTCACATACTAGACCTCTATACTATATGTCTTTCCAGCTTGTCGACTGCTACAAGTACTGGGATCCAGTCACTTGAAGGCGAAACTATACAGCATACTATTTCATTTTAAAACTTTAATTAGGGTTTATGTTAAAATTAGAGTTTGTTTGTAAATGAAATATATCAATTAAGGTTTGTTTGTAAATGTAATAGATCAAAAAAGAATTAGGGTTTGTTTGTAAATGAAATATGCCTTTCTACATTTATCAGCCACAATTATGTGGTTGTGCTAGTTTTATATCTCAAGATTTTTCAACAAATTATATTTAAAAATACAATTTAAATAACAAAAAATTATAATATCTTACAAATTTGTGTTTCCTTATTTAACTAAAAAAAACTAAAAAAATTATGTTATTTGTAAATATTCAAATAAAATATATGAAAAAAACCAAAATTTATTAAATTATATAGTTGTTAAAAATATTTCAAAAATGTTTCTAAAAGATACAAATTATATTTAAAAATACAATTTAAATAACAAAACATTATAATATCTTACAAATTTATGTTTCCTTATTTAACTAAAAAAGCTAAAAAAATTATGTTATTTGTAAATATTCAAATAAAATATATGAAAAAAAAAAAATTATTAAATTATATAGTTGTTAAAAATATTTCAAAAATGTTTCTAAAAGATCTTATACTTATTTATATTGAAAAAAGTAAAATAATTAGTATAAATATATATTCACCGAAAATATTTTGAACCCTACATTTTTTATGCGTTTATACCTATGATAGTTTTAGGCAATCATGTGCGACTGTAATTATTTAAGGATGAAAAGAAAACAGATCCCATATATACTTACTAAGATTATATTTTAATCATAAAAGGACCATGAGACTACATTATATATACTATTATTACTTACCTTTTTTATTTTCCCTCTTTTTGATTTTTCTTTTTTAAAGTTTAAAGATGAGTTTTTAAACCATTTTGATGATGAAAGGAGGTGAAAGAGTTTTTTCAAAAAAACAATCTTGTTTGACATGGTTTAATGATGAAGTCTTGCACTCGTGATTAAACAACCAAGGAAACCCTACTTCAGCATGCCTACAAGAGCACTTTCCAAAACATATCAAAATGAACTTCATTTGTAATCAATTCTTTATATATAGTTATACCATCTACTAGGTTGGGAGTGGCAAACATTTTCAAGCTTCGCCTCAACCCCTTTTAGTTGCATTTGTTTGACATTTGTTTCACATAAAAAGAGGGCTTAACAAAGAGGCAAACTCATGGAAAAAGAAGGCCAAATCTCTTCATCAAGAATCACTTTGTCCGAATGAGATTATTCAACCCCTCCAAGTTCCTTAGTGTGACGACCAAGAGCTCATCCTTTATAGGCATTTTGAGATAATGAGCATCCCTAACATGATATTCTCAAATGTTAAAAAAACATGCAGGGAAGCTATTTATGAAACCAAAATGTAAGGGGAAGTCACCATCATTTAACCTAACCAAAATGTAAGGGGAAGTCACCATCCTTTAACCTAATTAATCCATCTTGCAAGACAAAACTCTTAAAGGTGGTAAAATAAAATTATAAGCCAAAACTCTTAAAGATAGTAAAAGAAAATTACAATTTGATCAACATAGAAACTACATAGAAACTCTTACTAGTCCTTGTTAGTAATCAATTTTTGGTTTTACTATTAAATTAGCACAAAAACCAATGAATTTTCAATGTTTTAACCAAAGTCTCCTAAAATTCATACAACTTAAGTTGAAATTCATATAATTTAACCTAATATTTTGAATTGGACCTCTTATTTGGCCTCTTCTCGAGGCACATGTAGAATATATCTTTGTTTTATCTTGTTTTAAAACATGCATTTGCATAGTGATTTTTTCCCACGAAGTAATGCTAGCAACGACTCTAGCATTAAATGTTTGTTGCAATGCATAAATGTTTGTTGCAATGCATAGTCCATAGTGATTTGATGTGTCGCTTCCACCTACCCCACCATGTAAACATACACGAGCCTACAAATGTGTTGATTCTTCTTTACCTACTCATTCTCATACATCTTCTTTCAACTATGTTGGGACTTGAATCCCCAAGCAACTATGTCTCTTCTACTCCATGTTGGAGTTGTGTGACTGGAGTTGTGATGGAAGTTTGGAATTGGGTTGTGATGGAAGCATGTAGACGTTATGTATGCTTGCACATCAATTTTCATTCATGTTGATATGCTAATGGAACTTCAATCAATGTCGTTTTGTTTAGTCGATGCCATTTTGTATGCAAATAAAATTTAAATTTTCATGTCTTTAATTTATAGACAAGATATTTTCCCATCAAGGCTAAGCATAGAAACCACTCAAAGAATTTGCAGCAGTAAACGAACAATTAAATTAAACTCTTACAAAGATAAAACCTACCAATGTTGCACCCTCAATAACAACAAGTCTAGTTTGTTTCGGTTCTTCATAGGAGTTTGTTTCGGTTCTTCATAGGAGTTTGTTCCTCTTCTTCATAAAATTCTTCTTCATGATTATTTTCATTATCACCTTTTGGCTTTCCTCTAAACCAAGGCTAATCTTGTTCTACAGGTTCCTTTTCACTTCGAGGAGGAAAGTTCAACACTGAAGTCCACTATAGTATCCATGCCCACTTAATGCTTCCAAGTCTATGGTGGATTTTCTTCATTCTCCTTCATGTTTACCTAAAATACATAAGACCATGTAGAGTGTAAGGTTTGGCACTTACTTCCATGTATTAGTATATGAAAAGGAAGGTATAATGACAGTTAAAACCAAAGATATCAGACTATTGGTACTAGACAATGGTACTCGATTAGACAACATCTGGCATAAAATCAAGCTTCCACCTACCATCATGTATATTAGAAGACCCCTCAAGGTTAGGTCAAAATTGAACTAGTAGGAAGCCAATGGCTATCTAAAACTTGTAGTACACTAGAAAACAATACACTGGGAAGTGACTCTCTAGTACCCTCGCGGGTACGGGGTCATGTAGTGGTGAGTTGACTTATCCTCATAAGTATAGTGTGGACTATTTATGTCTGGGGATTAGTATTTCAGAGAGCCTATACTCACAACACATCCAAGCCTAGTCATTCCAAAATAAACCCAAGCCTTATATCTCTTTGGCTATAGGAAGCAGAGTGAGCAGAAGCAAATAACATAATATTATACTAGATTTGAGTTGTTTCCGTGGAGCAGTTTCAGAGCAAGACAATAGTAGAACAAATCAACTGAATAGAAGTAGTTCAATGAGTGTTGGTTATACAGTGTATAGGCCCAAAACTTTCGAGGCCTATAAATTTCAAACGATGAATAATTTGACAATTTTGAGCGCATAGGTTTTACGCAGTTCACAAAGTGTTGGAGGGATATTTTCATATAGGTCATATTTATAGTTTTTTCGCACTTATCATTAGTAATGAATACACCTATCAACACGAGCACTGCCGAATCTTAGGAACAAAGAGTTGACTCCCTTTCCATAGAGTTTAATCAATTAATGACACAACTCCAATATTCAAAGTGGATTAAAAAAAAAAGATGACACAACTTGAAAAGGACACTTACGCTGAAATGAGGAACATCAGGGAAGAGTTTGAAGTACGGCAAGGGAAGATGACTTCTTCCTCTTCCATAGAACCTCTAATAAGATAAAATATTACTATAAATTATCGTTTGCCTCGCCGAGTTAGACCATGGATAGAAGTTCATAAATTCGATGGCAATGACCCCCAAACTTCAAAAACTAACCAATGTACAATTTCAATTACGTCAAAAACTAACCGATGTAAGAAAAATAATGGTATTAGGGTGATGAAAATGATAAAATAAGTGATTATCTTGTTCTACAAGGTAACTAAATCAAAATGCATTGGATAGATAGAGGAATTTGAAGATTGTATGTGCAAATTTTGCATAGTTGTACATTACAGACTAGTTCTTATGAGCACGCTATGTATATGACCTGTTTTCTCAAACCTGCATCCTTCTAAGCATAATAAATATATATAGATCAATATACCTCCTCACAGGGTTGTATACCTCCTGCTTATCGTCAATATAATCCTCTAGCTAGTCCTCCACACGGTCTTCCCCTCCATAGAGATAATAGGTTAATATATGTATAACAGTGAATCAATTTATAGTTCACTTATCTCACTTGATGTTATAATAATAAAAACTGATGCTTACATGGCCTATTGGAGATTTATCTTGTTCTACAAGGTAACTAAATCAAAATGCATTGGATAGATAGAGGAATTTGAAGATTGTATGTGCAAATTTTGCATAGTTGTACATTACAGACTAGTTCTTATGAGCACGCTATGTATATGACCTGTTTTCTCAAACCTGCATCCTTCTAAGCATAATAAATATATATAGATCAATATACCTCCTCACATGGTTGTATACCTCTTGCTTATCGTCAATATAATCCTCTAGCTAGTCCTCCATAGGGTCTTCCCCTCCATAGAGATAATAGGTTAATATATGTATAACAGTGAATCATTTTATAGTTCACTTATCTCACTTGATGTTATAATAATAAAAACTGATGCTTACATGGCCTATTGGAGATTTCCCAATGTTGGAAATCTCGAAAGACTAAAGAGCTCCATTGTTGATACCTAGTTCATTTGTTTGACTTACAGTGAAATATAGTTTTTGGACTTATATTCTTTGGACACATTCCACCCATGGAAGTGTATTGGATGTGTCAGTGATTGATGTTGATTTTATATAGATGATTGATATCTATGAAATATCTCATTTGTTCCATATGATGTTGATTACATAAGCTACAAACTTATTCTCAGATTGCTTAAATTATGAAGGGTCTTGACGTGTTGGTCTCAAAGATAATACTTGTAATTTTTATGATATGTTTCCTTGGTCCCCCTTTCAGCACGAATTTCCCCGAATGAAGGGGCAGCATCATAAAGACAAATCAAATAAAAATAATTCTCCTAAGTTTCCTTTTGATGCATGCACAATTTGGTATTAAGAAAGGAAATGCATCTTCATGATGTTCAGAACATAGTATTTGAAAAAACTAGTTTCAATTCTTGCCCCATTATTTCTCATGAAATGACCTTCAATTCTGAAAATTTGTTGTCATTCTCCTTTCTATTTTGAATGACATATCGAGAAATAAAAAGAAAGAATGGAAGAACATATAACTAGGTTTAATATTTCTCATCAAAATGCCATGTATCATGTATTTCAAGGTCTTATAACTGATCCCTATGAGAATTTGAAGCTTTGGAAAAATACTCCATTCTAAAAATGTTGGCTTAGACATACAATTTTCCATACAACAATAGGTTTATGAGAATGTGAAGCTTTGGAAAAAGACTCAATTCTAAAAAAGTTGGCTTAGACATACAATTTTCCATACAACAATAGGTTTCAAAGATGATTGATCATTTGATTCTTTCATGTGAAGAGTAGTTAAAAGTTTTTAACTAGTTATAGATTGAATCAAATGATGTGGAAGATAAATATGTCATGCAAAACTTGAGCAACTTTAAGACATTAGCAATGTCAAATATTTTGATGGAAAGGTTAGTATCATTCCTAATGGCTTTCCTTCTTCCAAGTATGTTTCATTTTTTATAAGAAACAAAAAAATAATAAAGGTTTATGTTGCAGAAATATATATAGAGAGAGGGGCTTAGAGGCTTGATGGACAACCCTGAAATGGATCCTTCCAGACATCAAAGAAGAGGCATTAGTCCATAACTTGAACGAAAACAAAGAAAGTTCTAGATAATCTTTGTATTTTCAATGGATACTTGCTAATATTCTCTATTAAGAGTTGATTTGAGAGATAAATTCAATCCAAAATAATAATTGTTAGATTTTTTTTTCTCTTCTTTTCAATATGAGCACTCCACCATCTATTCCAAAAACTTAGCCTAACACGAGGAGGCCCCCCAAAATCACCCTAGAGATCCTTTACGATTATATGGAATCACCCTAGAGATCCTTTATGATTATATGGAATCAGTAGAAAAAAGAAGAGAAGAGAGAGATGCCAAAATCCAAATAGAGTTAGAAACATTAGGAAAAAGTAGTGAAAAAATAGATGTAAAACTCCAAATATAGCTAGAGGCAATGATTGATAAAAACATAAAAGATATCATTCAAACTCAAATGGAGGATAGATTATTAGGGTTCAAGAGTGAATTACACACATTGAATTATAGGATTCAAGAAATGGAAAAACATAAACAACCAACCCAAGAAGGAGTGGTTGAAGAAAATCACAACTTGAGAGATAGGATTAAAGAGAAAGAAGAAAAACTAACCAACAATTTGACCCTCAGTAATATAGAAAACAAGTTGGATATCAAACCCATCAAAGAGGAAATGAATAAGATAATCCAACTGGACCATGAGCGTAACAAAATATCCTTGAACCTCATAATTTTTGGTATAAAAGAACAACAAGAGGAGGATACACTAGCAATAGTAAAAGAATAATTAAATAATAAATCACAAATTGATACAACTTAGGTCTCATAGAAGAAAAGAGGCTGGGAAAAATAATTGATCACAAAGATAGGTTGATCCATGTCAAAGTAAGTTGTAATGACCATAAATATAGCATACATAGTAAATCTCTGAGCTTAAAAGGATCAAGAATATTTATAAATGAAGACCTCATTACCGAAGACCAAGCTGAATTAAGGAAGAAAGTTCAAAAGTTAAAAGAACTAAAGAAAGAAGGAAAATGGACAATAATTAGAAATTGAAAAGTTATTGTTAGGGATAGAGACTAGAAGGATAATAATAAATAAAAATTTGAGACACTTGGGATCCTTTCTTTGAATTGTTGTGGCTTTCCATGGCGCAAAGGTCATATGATAAGTTGGATCCCGAGTGATATCGATATTATCTTTCTAGTTGAAACTTGGGAGCATTAGGAGTGTAAGGTCCTTAACATGGAAGGATTTGTCTTGTGGTCGGAATGGAACAAAAAATCCCACCATAGAGGGATAGGAGGCATAGATTGTTATATTAGAAAGAGCACTTATACTCACATTCAACTTCATAAGATTGACCCTCTTAATTAGTACATTCGGATGGAAATTTTAGACACCAATTCTAAGAAGATGTATATAGAAATTTTCTATTTTTCACCTATTAATTATACTTTTTATAAGAACAACAATCTAGATAAAAATTGTCCCTACAATAATTTAGAACAATTTAGAACAAGATATTTATAGTTTGAAAAATGAAGGTAATATCCTCCTACTAGGAGACTTTAATGGTAGGACTGCAACTAAACAAGCTACTCTTTTAAGTAATGACTCCAACCATAGTCCTTTATGGCTAGATGAGGACCTTGTTTTATCTAATAGCTACAAAAGAATCTTTGAAGACCTAATTGATAATTTTTTTTGTACTGAGATGGTCAAACTCTGCAACTCTCAAGACCTAATAATTTGCAATGGAGTAATGAAGTGACCAAACTCCAACCAGATGACTTGTATTAATGGGATAAGTAGTAGTGTTGTAGATGATGTGATATCTGATATCCTCATTTCCAACCAAATAACAACTTTTGACCTTTTAAATGACCATGAGATTGACTCTGATCATAAACCTTTAATCCTAAATCTAAACTTTTTGATGTATAGGAGCGCCATTGAAGAGAATTATGATAATCAAAGGAATTTGCGCTTTGACAAAAGTAAAGTTGACATTTTCTTAAAGGATTTAAATAGTAAATTAAATATTCTAAATTATAAGGACAACATTGAAGAACTCTATCATAATTTTACAACTACCCTTCCCACTTATATTAACAAGTTCTCTTTCAAGGTGTCCTATAAAAAGAATAATAGAACGACCAACCCTTGGTATCATAAAGAATGTTAAATTTCTAGAAAATCCATTAGGGATGCTTCTAATGAGTACTTAAGAATCGATAAGATCAATACGTACAAAGCCCTAATTAAAAGGAAAAGAATACACTATATCAATAAAAGAAAAGAATAACTTTCACAACTATATAAGTTGGATCCTAAGAAGTTCTCGAGCCAAATTTTAAAATGCCATGCTAAAGAAAATAATAGGATTCCGTGAAGGGACTGGAATTCCTATCTTAAAAGTCTTTACGAGTTCCCTAATTCCATAGACACCATTCCTATTGTCCCTACAAAGGAACAAGTTTTTTCTTTAGATGACATAGAGTTCGAGGTTAAGCAGCTTGAAAATGCAAAAGCTAAGGACATTGAATGCTACCAAGCTGAAATTTTTAAAATCGGAGGGCCAATCCTTATCCCTCACATACACAAGCTCTTTAATTTAACAGTCAAGCAGGGCTTCCCTAAATCCAGGATACAAAGACTCATTGTTCCTATTTTTAAAAATGGGAATAAAAACATTCCCTCTAATTATAGGACCATTATGATTAGCTCGATTTTAGCCAAGCTTTATAGAATTATTTTGGAAAATAAGATTAGGCTTTGGCTAGAAAGTCACGGTAAAAGAACTAAAGGCCAGGCCAGGTTTAGGAGATATCATTCAACTATGGACCATATTGTTACCTTTAATATCATTACAGAGGAGTTCCACAATACTAAAATCAATCTTTGTTGTTGTTTTGTTGAATTTAGAAACGATTTTGACATGGTTTCTAGGAAAAACCTTTGGAATAGGTTGGAATAGCTAAAAGTCCCTCTCGAGTTGATGGATGTTGCAATATGTATGAGAACTTTATTGCTAAGTTTAAAAACACCGAGGGATGATCAAAAGAGATTAACTACAATATCAGAGTCAAACAAGGTTGTCCCTTGTCCCCTACCCTTTTTGGCATATACATTGACAAGTTAGAAGATTGCTTGGAAACAACTGGTTGTGTCATCCCTACTCTCACTAGTATATTCATCAATCTTCGTCTTTATGCCGATGATATCGTTCTTATGTCAAGGAGTCCCCATGATCTTCAAAACCAACTAAGATTCCTCAAGGATTTTTTCTCCAATATGGGTATGAATGTTAATACTGATAAGACTAAGGCAAGGATGATTTTAGGGGTTAAATTTCTCTCATGGGCTAATTTTCCAAGGTTTTTCCAAAACAAAGATTTGTTATTCTAAAAATGATTCTCCCAAATTCTATAGGATAAAATTATTTTCCCTTTAAAATCACCAAAATTTTATACAAAATATATAAAATCCTTAGAAATTTGAATATTTTTACAAAAATATCGCTAAACATTTTATAGTTGGCATATGAAGGATTAGTAAAATTTGCGAAGGTTTTTACATTTCAAAATAAATTTTCATCCTTAAAATCATCCTTGGACTATGGACGTGATTTTTAAATCCAATAAGATCCCTTATGATACCTTCGTATATGACAACAAAAAATTCGAGGAAGTGACTTCATACAAATATCTTATAATTGATATTCACCACAAGCTCAATTGGAATTATAGCATTGAGAAAAGGATTATTGGGGGATGAAAATCTTATTATGGGCTTGAAAACAATTGTAAATCAGTTGATCTTTGGAGTTGGGATAAGAAGAAACTCCTCTTTGAGACTCTTGTTACACCTGCTATTATTTATGGATGTGAAGTTTGGGGCTGTAGTATCTCTCATGAATCCTAGAGAAAGATAGAGCAAATACAAAAGCATTTTATAACCTATAATCTCAAAATTAAAGGAAATACGCCCTATCTCATCCTCCTCTTAGAAACAAGACTCTCCCCCATTGAGAGCATGGCTATGACTAGATACCTATTGTATATGAACAAGTTAAACAACATTGAAGACAAGAGGCTTCCTAAAATTGCTTCAAAATTGAGTCATAACCACCATCGACTCAAGCGAGGATGGGATAAAGATGCACGGTCTTGGCTAAACTATTGGGGAATCATGGATGACACCAATGCTAAGAATATGCATATATAAATTATCTATTCTGCACCTATTAATTCTACTTTTTATAAGAAAAATAATCTAGATAACAATCGTCCCTATAATAATTTAGAACAAGATATTTATAGTTTGAAAAATGAAGGTAATATTGTCGTGCTAGGAGAATTTAATGCTAGGACTGCAACTAAACAAGCTACTCTTTTAAGTACGATTCCAACCATAATCCTTTATGGCTAGATGAGGACCTTGTTTTATCTAGTAGCTACAAAAGAAGCTCTGAATACCTAATTGAGAATTTGTTTGGTACTCAGTTAGACAAGCTCTACAACTCTCAAGACCTAATAATTTACAATGGAGTAATGAAGTGGCCAAAATCCAACAAGATGACTTGTATTCATAGGCTAGGTAGCAGTGTTGTAGATTATGTGATATATGATATCCCCAATTCCAACCAAATAAAAACTTTTGACCTTTTAAATGACCATGAGCCTGACTAACACCTCCTCGAGAAGAAATCTCTACATCAATACATTGATATAATACATATATAACATTTCTACGTTGAACCTTAGAAAAAGTTCTATCTAGAGATTGAAATCCTATAATTATCTCTCTAACTCCAATTTCCACTGCTTTCACTCCTAGTCTTTTTTCATAAGCTGTAGTTTTTGCTCCTATTGCCGCTTGCCGCCCTGACTCTAAAGTTCTAATTAGTGCAACTTGTAGTTCAATCTGTAGTAACCCCGAAATAGAAATTAGCTTTGGCACTTTTTAAAAACTTGTAGTTATCCTAAAAGAAGCTAGAAGGGGATTCCTATTCCTTTTTCTCCATTCCTTATTAGAAAGAAATAGAAACTTACAAGGAGTGTCAGTTCCCTTATTAGAATTAATAAATTGAATATGGGGAAATAAATATTCCCTTTATACCCGAATCTCTACGTTTCACTTGCATATATACGTTCCTTCTTGTTGCCTTAGCCTTAAGCCAGAGTAGTGAAAGCCCGTATGAACTAGCTCTCACTAAGTACTACTTCTTCCTTCTTCATTCTTATTAGAAAGAAAGAGGGAACACTACGGGAGTGTCAGTTCCTATATCCTAAGATTGGTTTCCATGGAACTTACTCTATAGACAAAGGGCAAGCTTGTGAGTTAGAGGGAGATTGATTGGAAAGGGTGGAAAAATAAAGGCCCAATCAATCCATCGGATTTCACTTAATTCAAGGTTTTCTTTTGATAAACAGTAGCTGGGATTGGATCCCCAATCGGGGAAATCAAAGGGATTTTCTTCTTTAGTAAGAGTGCCCATTTCATGAAGTTTATCTAAGATATTATATCGCATATCTACGACCCGAAGGGCCTCGCCTGAGGTACGCCCCCCCACCCAATAAGTAATATGGTTTCACTTTGCCATTTTCTTAATAGATCCTTAGCACCTTCCTAAATATACAACCTGTAGAATCCATGTTTGTTTGGGATTTCAAAAACACATTCTCAATTGATTGATTACACAGAAGTTCTAATTAGTGCAACTTGTAGTTCAACTAACTGTAGTAGCAAAGCCTGTGGTGAAGGCCTCTTTCTTCAACTTGCTATGGGGTGCTTTGCCTATTTTACCTGGGACTCTGCTCCTACTATGCTCTCTATGAAGGCAGCCTATGTAAACTATGCTGCTGCTATTTGGTGCTACTGACCTCTCCTATCTGCTGCTAGAGTAAAGTAAAGCCCATGCACTCTTTGGCTAAAGAGTGAAATCAGTTCCACCACTCACTATCGTAGAATCTCATGTTATGTGAAATCCATATATAATAAATATCCAATCAATCTCTACATCTCATAATCGATATACAAGAGCGGAAGCAGAAGTGTGTGATAGAAGCTGAGCGAAAAAGAGCGAAGATTGACAAGAAGATCAGTGTGGAGGCGGATGCTTAAGCTTAGAAAGAGCGGAAGCGGGAGCACTCCCATCGAACGCTTCGTTACACAGTTCACTTGTAACACTTGAACACAATCTATAATGTATGTTCCATTATGATAAGACAGAAGAAATAGTATCTCAACTACAGACTATTCAGATTCTACACAAAACTATGATTGGAACAATGGGAATGTAGATTCATACAGAAATTAGTGGCTCATTCATATAGAATAAGCTCAGACTGCCTTATGAAAAACAATATTGTCTCAATGAAATGAATCATCAGATGATATGAAACCTTATTCATTATTCAATAGGTACAACCTTCTTCAATCTACTGGCTTTGACACTTGCTTGGATTCTTCTTCTGTGGGTGGGATTCCACACAAAAAGCGGAAGCTGAAGCGATTGAACCACAACAAATGAGCTTAAGAAGTGTGTAGTAAAAGAGAAGCTGATAAGAAGATCCATAGTTTAGTTGGAACAGAATCTCACTCGCCATATCTACGTTTCATTTTTCGCATATATACATCCTTGCTATTGTAATAATTTGTAATCTATGCAATCCTCACCTTTCACCTTTTTTGCCTTTAAACTCTAGCTTCCTTTGCCTTTCAACTTGAACCTACAGAAGACGGATGCCTTTTCCTTAAGCCAAGTCCAACAGATGGAATAAGCCCGCCTTTTCACCTTGAGCCTCACAGCTTCAACCTTTATATGCCGGTATTTCATGTCAAGTGTCCATGCCAAAATCGAGATATGATATTGCATATCTACCTTTCTACCTTTCAACCAAGAGAGATGTCCCTTCACGACATACCCAATAGAATAAAAATATGTCCTTAGGATCTTTGACCAACTAACGACAACTGCTTACTCGCTTTACTTCGACCAAACAACTCCAACTTGCTGTTGGTTATCGCTTGCTGGTCTGAGATATGATATGTACTCCACCCATCGCCGCCATACTACGATAGAAATAAAGGAAGGTGCACTAACCAAACAACTTCTCCATGCATGAGTGCAACAAAAAAACAATCTGTTTAGTTGGAGGTGTCCCCTGAACTCTAGCGAAGCAACTATATCAATGTGTCCATGTAGTTCCAAAAGAAATAAAACTTCTATCTAATTAGTGCAACTCTTAGAAATGAGAATAAATTCTATTTCTCAAGGTCATTGCTTAGATAACCCGAAAGAGAATAGAGAAGACCTAGCTGGGAAACCTAACCAGTAGGAGCTCATAGCAGCCAGATCTACTACAACCTTGACCTACAAATTTTATTTAGCTTTGCTCAGGCAGGTCCTGATCTCTGCTCAGGCTTTTAAAATAATAGGCAGAGGGTATGAAGGTCTGCTTACCCAGTAAGGTCTGCCTACCCAGCCCAACCAGTAAGGCTTCTAACGCGAAGTAAACCCTCCCTTAAAGTCCCCTCCACCCTAGCCTACTGCTATTTTTTATAAACCCTGACCTAAACCACTTAGATACTCGGCCTTATCCAATTTTCAAGTAGTAGTCAGTCCTTACAATGTAACGTGAACGGGTCATCTATGGGTGGAGTAAGGAGTTATTACTGGGAGTGAAATCTTACTTGATTAACGAATGGCCAAGGAAAATTAAGTGGAGGGTGACGAGGCTAAGTCGAAGTGGAATATCAAGAGATATTAGGATGAATTACTTCTCTCATGGAAATAGAGTCTATCATAAGACGCCTGCTCCCCTCCCTCTAATAAATGTGGCCCGGAACCCCTATCCTAAACTTAGGAAGGAGGAATATGGCATGCATAAAGGAGGAGTCGTCCCGATAGGAGAGGGAGGGTAAGCTAAGTTCATTAGCAATGCAATACAGAGGGCTTCATTCAGGCAGGGGAAAGGGCCCTGCAATACAGAGGGTTGGAAAGAGCAGCCAATATTACGAATTATGGTCTTTCTGATTCGTATATTCCTCATCGCCCCGATCGATCGCCCCTACAGCAACAGAGATTTCTTTAGGATGCGCAAAGAATGAATCATCCCAGAGTAGAGTGATAGAGAGACGAAAACCGAAGCAAAGCGAACCTGGGTTGGGTTATTTCTTCAACGTGGGCCGGACTACTATAGGGAGGGAGAGGTGGGTGATAGATGAATGGCTGGATCAGCTGTGACGCTCATTAGAGATTCACTAATGTAATGGGTTGTGTGTGCGCTCTTTCATCTTGCCACTTGCTCCTGGCTGCCCCGAAGAATCCGGCTACTCTGTTTCAAAGAACGCGCTGCCCAGAAACCAACACAAAATGAGACTCTTTCTCTTTTTCTTTCTTTATGCATCAATAATGTCTCTCCTTTTTAATTACCAATTATACCCATGTCTTTATTCAGCCATTCTCTTTTTGAGGGATTGAGGTCAATAATTATGGTGCCCATAACCCCATGAACACGCACGAGAAGAAGACCGTTGATTGATGAAATAGAAGACCCTTGAACGCCAAGGAAGGACGAGGCCAAGACAAATAATAGAGTAGAGTAATAGGACCGACCACCTTCCTTCTAGCTTATGTAAGGGCCCCCTTCTCTTCTAGCAGGTGACCCTCAAAGACTGAGCTAGCTAGAAGGGTTGAACCCGGTCATTGGGTTAATAGGAAAACCTCTTTGGTCACTGGGCTTCCTACAAGGTCTTTTCTTACGACCCATTCCTTTGTGAACATGATCTGCCTCTCTTCGATCCCCACATTACAATGAGAAACAGAGAAAAGTGGAAGTAGGTGTGGGAGGGCTCTATTCTCTAGTTATTATAATTACTTTACTTAGTGAGTAAGAAGGCTTTCTTTTATATTGTGTTTTTCTCTCTAGTTAATTTACTTGAAATCTCGAATTTACGACCTCTTTGAAGTAATGAATTCACTAGAAAAGAGAAGACATAACACCTCCCAAGTATTTTCTTTTCAGTCATTACATATAATAGAGCCTAAAGAAAAGACACGGGAAGAGAAAAGAAATAACCTCGTCTTATTTCAGTTCAGTAATTCTAATAAAGAGAGTGAAGAAATACAAGCTTGGAAATACCTCCTCCTTCATATATGGTTTTTAAATAACCTCTGATCTCTTTTCAGTAATGATAAGAAAAGAGTGGAGAAAGCCTTCATAGTAGAGTAGGTATTTTGTCACTGCCAAGCTTTCTTCTCTCTCTAGTGACCCTAGTTTACGTTCAGGAAACACGGGTCGGGTGGGCGATACATAAGTGATTTCCTTACTATGTTTTTGTCTTTCCTTGGCTTTATTCTCTAGTTCTTATAATTACTTAACTTCAGAAGGTCTGCCTTATATCTTTCACGTATTGACGGTAACTATAGAGATAAGAAAGAGATTACCAAAACGTCAATTCAGAGGATGATTTAGAGAACCGCGACTGGTGAATACTTTCCATTGTAAGGTCCGTGCATCTCAAGTAAGAGGCGTTGTGTCGATCGATAAGGACCTTCATAAATATTTAACCCTAACTCTAAACTTTTCCATGCATAGGAGCACCATTGAAGAGAATTTTGATAATCGAAGGAATTTGCACTTTGAAAAAAGTAAAGTTGACATTTTATTAAAGGATTTAAATAGTAAATTAAATATCATAACTTATAAGGACAACATTGAAGAACTCTATCATAATTTTACAACTACCCTTTCCACTTCTATTAACAAGTTCTCTTTCGAGGTGTCCTATAAAAAGAATAATACAATGACCAATCCTTGGTATGATAAAGAATGTAAAATTGCTATGAAATCCATTAGGGATTCTTCTAATGTGTTGTTAAAACTTGATAAGATCAATATGTACAAAGGCCTAATTAAAAGGAAAAAAAGGAACTATATCAATAAAAGGCAAGAGCAACTTTCACAACTATATAAGTTGAATCCTAAGAAGTTCTGGAGCGAAATTCTAAACTGCAATACTAAAGAAAATAATAGGATTCCCTTAAGGGACTGAAATTCCTACCTTAAAAGTATTTATGAGTTCCCTAATTCCATGGACACCATTCCTATTGTCCCTACAAAGGAATAAGTTTTTTCTTTAGAGGACATAGAGTTCAGGGTTAAGCGACTTGCAAATGGGAAAGATAAGGACATTGAAGGCTACCAAGATGAAATTTTTAAAATCGGAGGGCCAATCCTTATCCCTCACATACACAAGCTCTTCAATTTAGCAGTCAAGCAGGGCTTCCCTAAACCCTAGATGCAAAGCCCCATTGTTCCTATTTTTAAAAATGGTGATAGGAACATTCCCTCTAATTATAGGACCATTATGATTAGCCCGATTTTAGCCAAGATTTATGGAATTATTTTGGAAAATAAGATTATCCTTTGGCTAGAAAGTCACAGTAAAAGAGCTAAAGGCCAGGTCGGGTTTAGGAGATATCATTCAGCTTTGGACCATCCTGTTACCTTTAGGATCATTGCAAAGGAGTTTTGCAATACTAAAACTAGTTTGTTTTGTTGTTTTGTTGACTTTAGAAAAACTTTTGACATGGTTCCTAGGAAAAACCTTTGGAATAGGTTGGAAGAGATAAAAGTGCCTTTCGAGTTGAGAGATTCTACAATAAGGATGCATGAGAACCTTATTTCTAAGTTTAAAAACACTGAGGGCTGGTCAAAAGAGATTAACTACAATATAAGAGTCAAACAAGGTTGTCCCTTGTCCCCTACCCTTTCTTGAATATACATTGACAAGTTAGAACATTGCTTGGAAAAAACGGGTTGTTTCGGCCCTACTCTCACTAATATAGTCATCAATATTCTTCTTTATGCCAATTATATCGTTCTTATGGAAAGGAGTTCCCACGATCTTAAAAAATAACTAAGAATCCTAAAGGATTTTTTCTCCAATATGGGTATGACTGCTAATATTTATAAGACTAAGGTCATGACAATTAAATCCAATAAGATCCCTTATGATACCTTCGTCTATGACAACAACAACTTGGAGTAAGTGAATTCATACAAATATATTGGAATTAATATTCACCACAAGCGCAATTGGAATTATAGCATTGAGAAAAGGATTATTGGGGGTTGGAAAGCTTATTATGGGCTTGAAAAAAACTGTGAATCAAGTGATATTTGGAGTTGGGATAAGAAGAAACTCCCTTCTGAGACTTTTGTTACACATGTTATTCTTTATGGATGTGAAGTCTAGGGTTGTAGTATCTCTCGTGAATCCTGGAGAAAGATAGAGCAATTACAAAAGAATTTTATAACCTATAATCTAAAAATTAAAGGAAATACACCCTATCCCATCTTCCTCTTAGAAGCAAGCCTCTCCCCCATTGAGAGCATGTCTATGAATAGATACCTAATGTATAAGAAAAAGTTAAACAACATGGAAGAAAAGAGGCTTCCTAAAATTGCTTCAAAATCGAGTCATAACCACCATCGACTCAAGTGAGGATGGCATAAAGATGATCAGTCTTGGCTAAACTATCGAGGAATCATGGAAGACACAATTTTGGAGAATAAAAATACTATTAAAAAAATGTCAAATCAAAATTTAAGGAGAAAATGTGGTGTGATAAAGAGTTGGAGGAAAAACAAAAATTAATGTATTATAAGGATGTAAATCAACCCTAATCCAGAAGATCAAAATTATCTATCTGTTTTTCCAAGTTTAAAGAAAAAAATAAACATTACAAAGATAAGAACAAATTCTTACGATCTTTATAGTGAAACTGGGTGTTGGTCAATTCCTAAAATGCCATAGGATGAAAGAGTGTGTCACCTCTGTGACACTAAGAAGGTTGAAGTTGAAAATCACTTTCTCTTAAATTGTCCAGCCTATACCCATATTAGATCTCATTTTCAAAATATTTGTCACATTACCAACCTTCCTACCCTCTTAACTCAACAAAGGTATGGTGATCTTAGAAAGATTCTCTTAATTCTTTTCGAGCATAGAAACAAAATTCTAAAGAATCACAAGTAATCACTTACCCTCTTAAGGTCTGATAGACCAATTCGGTCTTAGTGGAGTTAATCATCATCATCATATATGAATGAATAAATTAATTAATTATTGGTGTTTTATATGACCAATTAATATAATTGATCTGAGTAAACTCACGAATCAATTAGTTATTAAGAATTATTATAGCCAATTGTTCTAATTAGAAATGGTAACGAGTTACTAGGTTTTCTTACCTATGGTGTCATATGCAGTCCCTCATACAATCTCACTTCATTTTCAAGATTTGACTTAGAATGACAATTTTGAATTCATAACAAATTGGTCTTCAAAGATATTGCAAACTCAATTCCTTCTTTCAACATGATTGTCTATTAGCCCATTCCAATTGTAAATACATTTCCACAACACCTAGTTTTCTTTTTTTTTGCTACCCAAAACACCAAACACTTCTCTCTCCTAGCCATGTGAATGTTTTGAACAATCCTAGATTTCACACGGTCATCTCCAATACCCATGGGGGATGGAAATCTTATTATGGGCTTGAAAAAAACTGTGAAGCAGGTGATATTTGGAGTTGGGATAAGAAGAAACTCCCTTATGAGACTTTTGTTACACCTGTTATTCTTTATTGTTGTGAATTCTAGGGTTGTAGTATCTCTCGTGAATCCTGGAGAAAGATAGAGCAATTACAAAAGAATTTTATAACCTATAATCTAAGAATTAAAGGAAATACACCCTATCCCATCTTCCTCTTAGAAACAAGCCTCTCCCCCATAAAGAGCATGTCTATGACTAGATACCTAATGCAGAAGAAAAATTTAAACAACATGGAAGACAAGAGGCTTCCTAAAATTTCCTCAAAATCGAGTCATAACCACCATCGACTCAAGCGAGGATGGCATAAAGATGCCCGGTCTTGGCTAAACTATCGAGGAATCATGGAAGACACCATTTTGTAGAATAAAAATAATATTAAAAAAAACGTCAAATCAAAATTAAGGGGAAAATGTGGTGTGATAAAGAGTTGGAGGAAAAACAAAAATTAATGTATTATAAGGATGTAAATCAACCCTAATCTAGAAGATCAAAATTATCTATATGTTTTTCCAAGTTTAAAGAAAAAAATAAACATTGCTAAGATAAGAACAAATTCTCACGAGCTTTATAGTGAAACTAGGCATTGGTCAATTCCTAAAACGCTATGGGATGAAAGAGTGTGTCACCTTTGTGACACTAAGAAGGTTGAAGTTGAAAATCACTTTCTCTTAAATTGTCTAGCCTATACCCATATTAGATCTCATTTTCAAAATATTTGTCACATTACCAACCTTCCTAACCTCTTAACTCAACAAAAGTATGGTGATCTTATAAAGATTCTCTTAATGCTTTTTGAGCACATAAACAAAATTCTAAAGAATCACAAGTAATCACTTACCCTCTTAAGCTTCGATAGACCAATTCGGTCTTAGTGGACGTTAATCATCATCATCATATATGAATTAATTAATTAATTAATTAATGGTGTTTTATATGACCAATTAATATAATTGATCTGAGTAAACATTATTAATGATTAAATACTCACGAATCAATTAGTTATTAACAATTATTATAGCCAATTGTTCTAATTAGAAATGGTAACGAGTTACTAGGTTTTCTTACCTACGGTGTCATATGCACTCCATGATACAATCTCACTTCATTTTCAAGATTTGACTTAGAATGACAATTTTGAATTCATAACAAATTGGTCTTCAAATATATTGAAAACTCAATTCCTTCTTTCAACATGATTGTCTATTAGCCCATTCCAATTGTAAATATGTGTCCACAACCCCTAGTTTTCTTTTTTTTTTTCTCCCCAAAACAACAAACACTTCTCTTTCCTCGCCATGTGAATGTTTTGATCAATCCTAGATTTCACACGGTCATCTCGAATCCCCACGGGGGATGGAAAGATTATTATGGACTTGAAAAAAACTGTGAATTAGGTGATATTTGGAGTTGGGATAAGAATAAACTCCCTTCTAAGACTTTTGTTACACCTGTTATTCTTTATGGATGTGAAGTCTCGGTTGTAGTATCTCTCTTGAATCCTGGAGAAAGATAGAGCAATTACAAAAGAATTTTATAACCTATAATCTAAAAATTAAAGGAAATACACCCTATCCCATCTTCCTCTTAGAAACAAGCCTCTTCCCCATTGAGAGCATGTCTATGACTAGATTCCTAATGTATAAGAAAAATTTAAACAACATGGAAGACAAGAGGCTTCCTAAAATTGCATCAAAATCAAGTCATAACCACCATCGACTCAAGCGAGGATGGCATAAATATTCCCGGTGTTGGCTAAACTATCGAGGAATCATGGAAGACACCATTTTGCAGAATAAAAATACTAAAAAAAACATCAAATCAAAATTTAAGGAGAAAATGTGGTGTGATAAAGAGTTGGAGGAAAAATGAAAATTAATGTATTATAAGGATGTAAATCAACCCTAATCTAGAAGATCAAAATTATCCATCTGTTTTTCCAAGTTTAAAGAAAAAAATAAACATTGCTAAGATAAGAACAAATTCTCACGAGCTTTATAGTGAAACTGGGTGTTGGTGAATTCCTAAAATGCCATGCGGTGAAAGAGTGTGTCACCTTTGTGACACTAAGAAGGTTGGAATTGAAAATCAATTTCTCTTGAATTGTCCAGCCTATAACCATATTGTATCTCATTTTCAAAATATTCGTCACATTACCAACCTTCCTAACCTCTTAACTCAACAAAAGTATGGTGATCTTAAAAAGATTCTCTTAATTCTTTTCGAGGACAGAAACAAAATTCTAAAGGATCACAAGTAATCACTTAGCCTCTTAAGGTCTGATAGACCAATTTGGTCTTAGTGGATGTTAATCATCATCATCATCATATATGAATTAATTAATTAATTATTGGTGTTTTATATGACCAATTAATATAATTGATTCGAGTGAACATTATTAATGATTAAATACTCACGAATCAATTAGTTATTAAGAATTATTATAGCCAATTGGTCTAATTAGAAATGGTAACGAGTTACTAGGTTTTCTTACCTATGGTGTCATATGCACTCCCTGATACAATCTCACTTCATTTTCAAGATTTGACTTAGAATGACAATTTTGAATTCATAACAAATTGGTCTCCAAAGATATTGAAAAGTTGATTCCTTCTTTCAACATGATTGTCTATGAGCCCATTCCAATTGTAAATACATGTCCACAACCCCTAGTTTTCCTTTTTTTTGCTCCCCAAAACACCAAACACTTCTCTCTCCTGTCCATGTGAATGTTTTGATCAATCCTAGATTTCACACAGTCATCTCCAATCTACACGACCCTGTAACTGCACCGCATGAATACAGATTCCATTATAAAGTTAACTTTGTGTTTGTTGTCGTTGCACACATTACTATTAAAATAACCATAGTTACAACACTAGGTGGTCGTCCTCTCACTTTAAGAGATTATGAACATTGGAAGATCCTCCTTATGTGGTGCAAAAGAGCAACAATTAATGCAGTGCAGATGGTTTACGAGATTTTCAAGGGAGGAGTTGTGCTTATACCTCAAAATTAAACATATTTTGGATTTTCCATGCCAAGTCATGAGATCCATGATGTTTATCCTTTCATATGTTGGAAAAGTTTTGATTCAACCCTTCAATTCCCTTTGAAGGCTATAAATTGAGCCATATACAAACCTTCAAAAAATGAGAAAATGTTGAGAGCAAGTAAACTCTCGAGAAATTTTGGCTCATATTACATCCTTGAGTCTGAATCCCTTAGTCCCTTAAGTCTGAACTCTCCTTATGTTCATCCCCAAGGCTCCTCGCATCTGGCCTGACTAGCTTCCATGTACTATGCCTCAATAGAAATTACTTCCACTTACCTTTGTTTCTCCTGTGAAGGAGGAACCCAATTACTCTAGAACTTGTGAGCTTGGCTTGTGGAAGATTGAAGTGGTGAAGGCCCAGGTGGATGATAGTTTGTCAGTTTCAACGATTTTTGTTATACAGGAGGTTGTCACCTATGTAGTCCTCCTGATTATATTAATAGAAATACTCTTTTCTCCTCCAATTGCATGTTGCAAATGTTTATTTCATTTTCTATGGGTAAATTTTATATACATGTTAATGGATTATGATAGTTTATATGTTAATATTAGGCATTGGATTGTGAGCTAAAGGGTGGTCTCCCAGGATCGATCAGAAGAGGTAGGATTCTAGCCTTTCTTTTGTTGGCATTTCCATTTATCTAGCATACTTGAGATTTGAGTTGATTTCTTGGTGTGGTTCCGTCTGGTGTGGTACTACCCCAAACAATAGAGATTTATGCTTCGTAACACTGTTTAATTTTGATTGAAATTGAGTGAGAAATTGTTCAATGTGCATATTAGAGTGGTTAAGTTTGTATAATCTCAGTTCCTAGGGGTCTTTTAGCATGCTAAATCCATTTATACATGCACAAATGCAATTTAAACAATACCAAACCCTTTTATCATAAGTTTAATGGAAATCAACATCCAATATTAAAGTTAAATGAGAGTGTTTTTTAACAAATAAGTTTTCAACTTAATTTTTAGGTCTTTTATATAAATAAATAAATATATGTAAATTTTATTTTTTTTTCACACAGAAAAAATCAGTTACACTGTGATACTATTAGAATCAAGTGTACTTTCACTTTTACAAAAAAGATGAGTTGATCATCATATCTAGTGTTTCCTCAAAAACTAGTTTCTCTATAACCTGAGCTAATCTATATAGTTTCTACTGGTAGTTGTCCATAGTTTTAACAGAACATAATTTATGGATCATACATTGAGAAAGAAGCAAAGTTCCTTTGTAGACTTTAGTGCACTGTGTTGTTACATTAGAGAATCATTGAACTGCATGAGTTTACAACATTTCCTTTGAAGTATTCCTCATAGTAGAACCACCCCAAAGGGCTATCCAAATATTTCTTGGAGAGTTTGTCTGCTTCTGCGTAGAATTCTCGATGGATATGCATGAAGTGTATTTCTGCAAAGCTCATTTTTAGGCTTTTAATTTTATCTTTCCAGTTGTGTAGATATAACAGGTTTAAATTTGAGCATTCATTGATCCAATCAATTGTGACTTTTGAGTCCCCAGCTACCTTCATCTTCTTAATAGTAAGTTTATGTGCAAAGAGTAGTAAACCCTAGAGTCCAATGATTTCAGCCTTCATGTTTTTTTTTATAAGTACAAATTTATATATAAGGAACCTTAAAAAAACCAGAGTTACAAAATGTGCAAGTAGTGTCGTACTGTAATAACTGAACTTCCCTACGGGGAAACCATTTTATAAAGTCGGTGTTGGGATCCAAATGACTACTAGTCTTACAGAAACTGAAAGAAGAGCTAAGAAATAGCAAACTAAAATCCATAAGCAAAAACCGAACCTAATACTAGCCTCCATCAGGCCACATAAGACAAACGGTGATATATGCACCCCTGTGTTGCTCATACACTTGGCTTGTAACCTAGCCATCCAGATGGATAGGTGGGATAGGTTGCTTGGTCCTAGGGCTCCTCTTTGACATCTTCCCCCCTCCATTCCATTTGCTCATGTGTGGCGGCATCCGAGTCACCTCCTTCCTGTCTGTCGATGGGTCATGTGCCTCCCACTTCCCTGGGCGCATGCAAGCCCATTCCTGCTGCAACGTACTCACCGGGTTTTTCTTCTTCTCTGGGCATGTATTCCTCATCCATGGCCACATGCATGACCTACCCTGAGTCTCCATCTCCCGTGGGAAGCCCCATTTCACTTCAGTCACCTGCATGAGTGTGCTCTGTTGCCCTCGCTACATCTGGTGTGAAGTGGAAGGCCCCCTGGAAGGTGGAGAGGATTTGGAGGAGCACAGAGGTCTTCCCGTCCAGTATCTCCAGACAAAACTGGAGGTCATCCATGCCTTGGTGAATCTCGAAGACCAGCCCGTGGAGGATGGCCAAGCTATCCTGCAATTGCAAGTCCGAGATTGAGTCTGAAAAGGAGTGTGGTCCCGGCTGAGTTTCCTGTAGAAAAGGTGGTGCTTCCAAGGGTGGGCGAGTGGAGGAGGTCTCTGGTGCACTAGGTGCATTGGTTGGTGAATTTGGTGGTACTGCAGGAGGTGCCCATGATGAAGAGGCTCGATCAAGGATGGGTTCTGTGAGAAAAACCAACAAAATATCAGAGAGTGCCAACCCTTCAAGAGGGGAAGAGAGAGGGGAGGAGGAGGCACGTGGTTCTTTTTCAGACTGTGAGGAGTGCAAGGGGGACGACCTAGGGGAGGAGCCCGGGGAGGGTTCAGGTGCCCGAGCGAGGACCAATTGAGACCAGAGTGGTTGTTAGGGTGATCCTCTCCTTGGCTTGCCACTTTGTCTCGGCATTCTAATGACCTAGGTGAAGAAGGTAAGTGCAGGGGAAGAGCCCAGGTGGACAAGGAGGAGCTGGAGATAAATCTAGTTGAAGGACAGTGTTGCAAAGGAGGGAGTCTGGAATGAGGCATGGCTTCGCAGCTAAAGAAGAAGGTGATGTCACATGCATAGAGTAATGCTGCATTCATTGAGCAGAGCCATGGAGGGGACAACATGAGGAGGTCAGGCGCACTAGGATTAATGGTGCCTGGAATGTCGTATGGGATATTTAAATGCATGGGGGTGGCGGTGGTGCATGCCACACTTCAATCACATGGCCATTGCCATGTTGGCCTCTTCATGCCGCCTCCAAGTGCCATGTGTCCCGCACTATCACCCCATCCGGGGGTCTGTCCGCTGTTGTGGCTTTTTCATTACACTGCTAGAGGATGGGGTGTGTTGGATTGAGGGAAGTTTGGAAAAGGAGTTCCGATCCTTCCCAATTCGTTCCTAAATTTTCCAGTTCATCCGCAACCTGATTCACCTTTCTCCTGATGTGTGGGGGGATGAAGGCTTGATTGGGTTACAAAAGATCTGCAATTGCTCTTAGTCCATACGAGAGTCTCCAACAAGGTGAGATTCTTTCTGGGTCAGCTCCATTCAATATTCTCCCGAAGAAGCGAATCCCCTTCAACAATAAGCTTGGTGAAGTTGTGCTCATTTGCTAATTGCAATCCTCTGGTGAGCCCCCATAACTCG
>ML785092.1:157986-170549 GCA_009831015.1 Picea engelmannii | reverse complement strand
ATGGGGCTACTTTGAAGAGGTTGAGTGGTGGTGGGAGGGGGGGGACGGGTCTTGAATCAGATGAATTTCCAATGTTGAAGGATACTTTTCTCTGAAGGAGGGCCATTCAGATCCATAACATGCCAATGTTGTAGCCTGATAGTTTCCAGAATGTTGAGGCGACTTTGTTTCCAACAGTGTTGCTAAGGCAGCTCGTCATTCCTAAAGATTCTTCTGTTTCTTTCCTTCTAGATTTACCAAAGTATAAATCCTGGGAGAAGTTTCCAGATGCGGTTGAGAAGGGGTGATTGAAAAGCCTTGTCTCTCCATTCAGCTATGGTGTCGATGATGCTGTCATGTTTGCGATCCAAGGTGCGCATGATTAACATGCATTGATCCTAGACTTGAGTAGTGTAGGGGCAGGTGTTGAGGAGATGGTTCATAGTTTCGGTTTCTTATCCACAAAGCATATAGATGGACGGACAAACAAAACCCATTTTTGAGAGGTTATCCCAAGTGAGAATGCTCGAATGAGTAACAAGCGAGAGGAAAAGATGGATTTTTGGCCAATGTTTCAGGGACCAGATTTTGCTCCATTCCTTCCTTGGGGGAAACGGGTGTGAATGAGTTTTAATGGCATAGGCCTCTTTTATGCTGAAGGTTCCCCTTGGTGATTTTCCCCATTGTAGGATTTCCTCACTTGTCAGGATGGGGATTTTTTGTTTATTGATTTCACTAAGCCAGGGTTGAAGGTCCATGTGTGCCTCTAAATTCATGTACTCCTTGTTTGAGTTCCAGCATCTCCAGGTGGCCTCTTTTGGGGTGTCCTTCCAGTAGTCTGCCACTTTTTTCAGGCCCACCTATGTGGCTGGGATGCTAAAAGTGTCAGCCTAGTCTTCGTGCTCTAGAATTGGCCACTGCTGCCATGAATATTTCCAGAATAGAGATGTTTTCCCATTTCTAATTTCTTGAAAGGCGTGACTTGTAACAAGGTGTCGATTTTTCTTAGCTTCCGCCCAAATTAGGGATCTAGGGTTGTCCCCATTCCATCTGATCAAGTTTCTCTCCACCATGTTGGGTGCATATTTCCTTCTCCAGAGCTTGGCCCACAAATCGTGATGTTTTTTGAGCCACCTCCACTAGACCTTAGCACTTAGGATTTTGTTCATGGCTGAGGGGTCCCTTAAACCAAGGCCACCTTGAGATTTGGGTTTGCAGAGTTTATCCCAGTTTATAAGTGCTAGTTTTTTCCCTATTTTAAGGTCTAGCCAAAGGAAATTACTTTGCAAGTTTTTGATGGTCATAAGGACAAAGTTTCGGGCCACAAGAGAATAAAAGGTATAGATAGGTAGGGCTTGAAGCACAACTTTAAGGAGAATGAGGTGACTGGGGAGATTAAGGGCTCTGTAGGTCTAAGAAGAGAGCCTCTTGGTGAAGGAGGAGAGGAGATGCTCCCACGAACTGTTCCTGAGGGCGTTGTCCAGCAAGGGGATGCCGAGGTATTTGGATGGAAGGGAGCTTTGGGTGAAGCCAAGGATTTCAAAGATATGGCGTTGAATCGGAGCTCGAGTATTGAAGAAGAAAATCTGGGATTTGTCTTTTTTAAAGTCCAGTTCTGAAGCATCACAAAAATTTTGAAGGATAGATAGGAAAGAGTGGGCTTCCCTTACTATGGGGGAGCCCATCATCAAGGTATCATCAACAAATTGGCCGTGAGAGATCGAGGGAGAAATAATGTGTAGGGGGAGACCAGACAACAATTTATTTTCTATGGCAGCATGAATGGAATGACTGAGACCCTCAGCCATAATAATGAAAAGGAAAGGGGACAGAGGGTCACCTTGTCTGATTCCTCTGGAGGGAGAAAAAGGATGAGATGGGACCCCGTTGACCAGGATAGAAAAGAAAGAAGAGGATGTAAGATTTAAAATCCACTCTACCCAAGTGTGGTCGAAGCCAAAGGCAAGGAGCAATGTGGACATGTATTCCCAGCTTAACTTGTCAAAGGCTTTGGAGAGATCCATTTTTAAGAGAATACCTGGTGTGCGAGTCTTCTGCAAGGAGTGAATCACTTCATGCACTAGGATGATGTTGTCCAAGATTTGTCTGCCTTCCACATAGCCCGATTTCTCTGGATAGATGATCAGTGGTAGGATGGGCTTGAGTCGTCTGGTGATCACTTTGGTTAGGAGTTTATAGATGAAATTGCACAGACTGATGGGTCAGAATTGCTTGGAGTGATTAATCTGCCCCTCTTTGGGAATGAGAGTGAGGAAAGTCACGTTTAGAGTTGGGAGGACTTGCCCTGAAGATTTGGATTCTTCAGTGATTTCCCATACCTCTTCCCTGATCATTTTCCAGCAGTGATGGAAGAAGTCACTAGTAAATCCATCCGGTCCCCGAGCCTTGCCTTTGGGGGTGTCCTCGAGCACTTGATCTACTTCCAAGAGAGCGATGGGCCTGAGCAGGGCTGCATTCTGTTCTTGAATGATTAGGGCGGGTATGTGTTGTGTGACTTTGGTAATGGCTTGAGATCTTTTCTGTAGGGGCTCTGCAAGGATGTCTTTGTAGTAAGCAACTAGTTCCTTTTCTAGATCCTCATTAGAATGGATGAGTTGGCCATTGTTGGAGGTTCACTGCGTGATTTGGTTGGTATGTCATCGTTGAAGGGTGGATCTGTGAAAAAATTTGGTATTTCGGTCGCCCTCCTTGAGCCACTGGATGGGAGATTTTTGTTTCCACAGAATCTCTTCTTGGTCTTTCCTATCCTCCAACTATTGTCTTATAACTGCTTCTTGGGTTTTAATATCTTCAATGATTCCATGCTCTCGGATCTGTCTTTGTACCATGCTCATTTGAGCTGTCAACTGCTTTTGGGAGTTGAAAATATTTCCAAAGGTTTGCTTGTTCCAGAGTTTGAGTTGTTTCTTGAGATTCTTGAGCTTCTGCTGGAATCAGTACATCTTGGAGCCATGAGGTATCGTTGCCTCCCTCCACCACTTGTGGATATTTTTGTGAAAATCCGGGTGGCTGGGCCAGAACTGCTCAAACTTGAAGGGTTTCCGACCCGAGGTGGCCGTCACATCCAACCATAGTTGAATGGGCCAGTGATCCAACCCATGAAAGTCCAGTATTCTTGCCTCAAGAGTTGTGCCTTCCAATAGGAGGGAGTCCTATACTAGGAACCGATCCAATCTGCAAGCTATTTGATGTATTCCAGTTCTCCTGTTTGTCCAGGTGAAGGTGCTATTAGGGGTTTCTAGATCAATGAGGTCGATGTTGTCTATAATATTTTGGAAGTCATTGGATTCTTGCTCAAGGCATCGATTTCCTCCTTTTTTTCCATCTAGGTTGCGTATCAGGTTGAATTCCCCCCCTACAATCCATCTTCTATCCTTGGTTAAGGTAGACAGGTACTCTATGTTACTGAGGAAGGATTTCTTATCCCTGGAGCTAGCCGGTCCATAGACATTAGAGAGGTGGCCAGGTTTATTGGATCCAATGAGCTTGTAGGTGGTTGTGATAGACCATTTGGTCATGATGAAGGTTTCCATAATGGTTGTGTTGGGGTTCCATAGTACATCTAGGCCTCCGGCTATGCCTATGGCTGTTGTGGACATCGCTTTCCCTTGCTTCCAACAATAGGGGAGAAGCCTATCTATGTCTTCAACAATGCATTTTGTTTCTTGGAGCATCATTATGTCCGGTTTCTCTGCTAAGATCAAGTCTCGTAACATTTTTTGATTGCTACGTCCTTTGAGACCTCTTATGTTCTAGGAGATGATCTTCATGAGGAGGGGGAAGGGAGAGGGGAAAGGTTGTCTGAGATGCGGTGGATCTGACCAGAGTTCACCATGAAGTGACCTATCTCTTGTATGAGCTTGTTCATCGACTTCCTTCCTCTCTTCTTTTCATCTTTCTGAGGTTTTCACTTATCCTTTGGTTGATTCCCTTGTATTCCCAAACCTGTACTGGATCTGACTGTGGATCCCGCTAAGGAGTTGAGGGAGACCTTGTGCCCTTTTTGTAGTTGATCTGGAGATATGGCGTATAATTTCTGGTGTCGATATGCGTGCTCTAGGTGCTCCAGGTCCACACATGCTAGTTCTTGCTCGTCAACATCCATCTCGACATCCCCATCCTCTGCTTCTAGTTGATCCCTCATTCGAGTTGTGGGGTCTATTGGCGAAGTGTTTGGGTTCGACTCCGACAGTGCTCCTCCTTTCCCTTTGCCCATTTGCTGGGGTGTTTTCTCCATCAGCGTCTCTTTGGGGTGTGAGAGGTTCTCCGGTTGATATTGTAGGATTGCATATTTGTTGCTGGTGGACGGATCTTTACTTGCCTGGGTTGTCTTCTTTCTTCCTCCTTGTTTGCACTTTCCAGGCGCCTGAGCGAAGCCATCCTTGTCTTTGTCAACATCTGAGTACCCCTCTTTGTTTGTGCCATTGAGGGGGCATTCTCTAAAAATATGTCCATGCTCATGGCATTTTTTGTACCTGAATGAAATATGTTCATAGTCAATGGTTTGCATCTAGTCCTCATCATGGTATTCTAGGGCTATGGATCTCGAGAGTGTCTTGACTATATTCAGGTATACAGAGATGCACGCATATGAAGTGTATTGTCTTTTCTTAGTGGCCTCCGAAGATTTGACATAGACACCAATGGTGTTGCATATATCTGCAAGAACCTCCTCTAGCCAGAATTCCCAAGGTAGGGAATATAGTCTGATCCACATTGGTGCATGTGAGAAGTCTTCAGTTTCAGGGCTAAATTTCTCTATCCAGAACCTCAAGAAGAGTCCCGTTGAGTTGAAGAAATACGGCCCTCCATAAAAAATGCAGTTTCGGTCCTCTAGGTTGTGCACGATGATGGTGAAAAAACCCTTGGAGCCCAGTTGCAGTTCATAATGTCCCTTGGGCTTCCACCAATGTTGTATCTATTTGATCAAGTCCCGTTTCGAGGTCCACAGCCCTAAAAATTTGCCTACTAAGGCGTAATCTCTAATATATTGTTTATGTTCCTCAATGCTAGGTGAACTGATAATGTATTTCGGGGCATGTGGTGCTTGTGGAATACACTTGCCTGGTAGCCATGGCCTTGACGCGCTTGCGGCTGTTGGCGCTTTTCCTGAGTCAATGTCCATCTCTTTGTCTTTGAAGGTTCCCTTGGCCAATAAATTTGAGCATAGATCGGGAGGAGGTTCGAAGGTGGGCCGCTTGGAGCCCTCTCCATTGCTTCCATTCAGCATTGCCTTTTTGTAGGAGGGGCCTCTCGACCCTCCTTCCTTCAGAGGCATGCACCCCGGTGGGGCAAACAGTTGTAGCAGAGCAACAGAAACCCTAAACCCTAAACCTTAGCAGAGTGTTTTTCCTCCTTCATGTAATAATCTTAAAAATTGAAGGACATGGGGGTGGGCTTTGATCCACTTATGTGTGCAGAGGTCACGATACCATTTAATATAGTATCTCTTGGTGCAATCAGATGTTTGATCACTACCTCAAGGTGATCCCATGGCTCTAGGTAAAGCTCTCACGAGAATTGATTTCAGCCTTCATGTTATTATCCTGCCCTCCTGCAAAATAAGCTTTATATACATGTTGTGCACTTAATTTGATGTAGATTCTAGCACCACATTTGTTGTTGACAACTGCTCCATCAAAAAAACCTATTGGTTTCTCCTCGAAATAAACAGTGTTTAGAATATACTCCACTTTTTCCTCTTTACGTATGCCTTTGAATTCAATGATATCAATTAAAATGCTAGAAATGATTATGTTGTCCTCTCTTTTCCAATTATCAAAAAACAACTTATTCCTGTATAAAGGGATAGATTTCAGATTTGGGTATTTGATAAACCGAGTAATAGGTTTTCTTCAAGTGTAGTCTATCTCCATGGAGATATTTGATAACCTTTTAGGAGGAAACACATGTTTTTAACCATTAAACCCACTCAGACTCTAATTACGAATCCCTCTACCCTGTTCCAAGACAATATATAAATATAATAATATAATAATATAATAAATTAATTATAATATTAAAATAGATTATTGTTAATGAAGCCATAGTAAATTTGAATACATTTACACAGCCACTAGCTTTCTTTTCAGTTGATCCCCAAAACCACGGAACGTATACTTTGAATCTTATGCATTCAAATAAATGTAAATCTAATTATTTAACAATATCTAAATATATAAATTTAATAATGAAATAAATTAATAAAAATTAAATAATTATAATATTAAAACAGATTAATGTCAATAAAGCCATAGTACATTTGAATACATTTACACAGCCACTGGCTTTCTTTTCATTTGATCCCCAAAACCACCGAACTACTTTGAATCTCAAGCATTCTGTGGTGGGCATCACTGTGATTTTTTGTTCGATCTTAGTCGCTTGTTCATTCTTAGTCGGTTGTATTTACTTGTCTCGACAATGTATGTATAATGTAACTTATAATGTATAAGTCTGAACAATGTACGTTTTTGGTTTTTTAGGTTGTATTATTTGAAATCTTGTAAAAAATTGTTGGATCTTTATTTTATAAGTCTGAACAATGTTTAATTTTATTTGAAATCTTGTAAAAAATTGTTGGATCTTTTGAGTATTCAAATTTATATAATAAATTTATTTAAAAAAAATTCAACACACTAAAACTAAATTCATATATACATTCAAAACTACAATTTAAATAACACAAAATTATAATATTATCTAAAATAATAAAAATACGCTAACCTAAAACCAAATTTATATCACCTAATTCTAAAGAAAAATACACAACCTAAAACTCGACAACCTCTTATAAAATTAGCTTTTGTTTGTCTGCGGTTGCTCGGATGACTGTTAAATAAATAATCAACCAGACATGGTAAGGAAAGTTGCAGCAACCTCTTATAAAATTAGCTTTTGTTTGTCTGCGGCTGCTCGGATGACTGTTAAATAAATAATCAACCAGACATGGTAAGGAAAGTTGCAGCCCTGGCAGCCTGTCTTGTCACTTACAGTCATGAGGATTTCAAAAAGAATTGGAGGAAACGCGTGTCGTACGGCCCAAAACGCGGTTGAAGACCGTACCACACGGGTTTTCTGTACATAGGAGGAGACAAATGATGGCACAATGTTATTGTCTATTTACATAGTGTTTTGTATGTCTACACAGGAAATGCCCCCAATCAAATCCAGGAGAGAGTGATATATACCTGCACATGGGGCAGAAACATTGAAAAATCAGTAGTGCACCTGAGCAGTATCAATGTAGTGCAGATGGTTTACCAGCTTTGCAAGGAAACCTTCTGTCCAGGAGGAGCTCATCTACTTATACCTCCACACAGACCATTCTCTTTCGGATGAATGATCAACATGCTCCATCTAATAATAATCAACATGCATGCTCCATATCTATTATCTTAGTTTTTTTTTTTTTTATATATTTTTTGTTTAATTTTGTTCAAAATTTTAAATTTAGTGAAATTTTTTTGTTGGATCTAATTACCAAATTGAAAATAGGCGTATTTAAGGCTTTCCCATATTTTTAGTGGTCCCTCTCAAATTAATGAATGAGATCTCATATTCATAATTTTCTAGCATTCTTTAATTAGTTTCTTAACTTGTTTACTTTTTCACATTTACTTCACATATGTTTAAACTATTTAACTTTTACAATATTAGATTTACATTTTTACCAAATTTTATATGTCCCATAGGTTTTCTATATCTCCTATACACCTACAGATCAGCTGCCATATTGGCAAGCCCCAAGCCCTTTCATATTCTCCATTTTAATACCATTCTTATTAAATAATTTTGTGGCTTCAATAGTTCTGCTTTTCATTGACTGCAAGCCCTTTCATATTCTCCATTTTAATACCATTCTTATTAAAGAAAATTGTGGCTTTCGTGGTTCAGACTTTTCTTTGAAATTTCCAATACTTGCAGGCAGAAATGGAAGGCACCATAGCGGAGATTTATATGGAAGACGATCCCCTAGAGAATGGAGTGGTTTCAGATATACAGTTTGTTTTAGAACTATAATTTCTCGCATAGTCCTTTGCCATAAGCCTCAATTAGAATAACTAATATCTCGTTTTGCTTAGTTAACAGTACATGGGATATCTGATAATTATATATATTTATGATGTGATTGAAAGTTAAGTTGATGTGTTACATTGCAAGTACATTGTGGACAACAAGTGTGATACTGATGTGTTACATTTCAGGTATATTATGGACAACTAGTGCGCATATTATTTGAGGTTGCGAAGTGGTGTCATTTCCATGGACAAGAACTCAATTAGGATGGACTGTCGGACAGATAGTCATTCTTGCATTCTAGTTTGTCACATACTATACTGACCTGGAGCCTTGCTTTCTCGCTTGTCACATACTAGATCTCTATACTATATGTCTTTTCTGCTTGTCGACTGTTACAGGTACTGGGATTGTACACCTATTGACAATGGACAGATTTAATAGGGGTTTATTGCTTAATAAGTTTTCTATAGACAAGATTAAATATGGCTAGAATATTCTTAGTAGTCACACAAAATAAATGGCTATGATTTCAATCATTAACTTCCTAGCTATTATAAAGACATCCGTTTATGTGTTTACTTTTTTACATTTACCTAATCATATTTAAAAATTACTTTGATAGTTAATTGATTGCCAAGTAAGTGATTAACAAAAATTAAAATATTAACACCAAATAAATGAAGCCCAACAGTTTATTTATTAATCAATAATAAAATTTAATATATTCTTTTAAAGATTCTTTTCATCTTATCAGCCTTTCGGTGTTGATCAGCCACAATTATGTGGCTGTGCTAGTTAGAGTTTATGTTAAAATTAGGGTTTGTTTGTAAATGAAATATATCAATTAGGGTTTCTTTGTAAATGTAATAGACCAAAAGAGAATTAGGGTTTGTTTGTAAATAAAATATGCCTTTCTACATTCACCAGCCATAATTATGTGGTTATGCTAGTTTTATAAAATCTTACTGTTCTAGTTCTATATCTCAAGATTTTTCAACAAATTATATTTAAAAATACAATTTAAATAACAAAAAAATATAATATCTTACAAATTTATGTTTCCTTATTTAACTAAAAAAACTAAAAAAATTATGTTATTTGTAAATATTCAAATAAAATGTATAAAAATAACCAAAATTTATTAAATTATATAGTTGTTAAAAATATTTAAAAAAATGTTTCTAAAAGATCTTCTACGTATTTATATTGAAAAAGGTAAAATAATTAGTATAAATATATATTCACCGAAAATATTTTGAACCCTACATTTTTTATGCGTTTATACCTATGATAGTTTTAGGAATGATAGTTTTATGCGTTTATACTGTGGATCCCATATATACTTACTAAGATTATATTTTAATCATAAAAGGACCATGAGAATACATTATATATACTATTATTACTTACCTTTTTTATTTTTTCTCTTTTTGATTTTTCCTTTTTTAAAGTTTAAAGATGAGTTTTTAAACCATTTTGATGATGAAAAAAGGTGAAAGAGTTTTTCCAAAAAAACAATCTTGTTTGACATGGTTCAATGATGAAGTCTTGCACTCTCTTGTAATTAAACAACCAAGGAAACTCTACTTCAGCATGCCTACAAGAACACTTTCCACAAACATATCAAAATGAACTTCATTTGTAATCAATTCTTTATATATAGTTATACCATCTACTAGGTTGGGAGTGGCAAACATTTTCAAGCTTCGCCTCAATCCCTTTTAGTTGCATTTGTTTGACATTTGTTTCACATAAAAAGAGGGCTTAACGGAGAGGCAAACTAGTGGAAAAAGAAGGCCAAATCTCTTCATCAAGAATCACTTTGTCTGAATAAGATTATTCAACCCCTCCAAGTTCCTTAGTGTGATGACCAAGAGCTCATCCTTTATAGGGATTTCGAGATAATGAGCATCCCTAACATGATATTCTCAAATGTTAAAGAAACATGCACGGAAGCTATTTATGAAACCAAAATGTAAGGGGAAGTCACCATCATTTAACCTAACCAAAATGTAAGGGGAAGTCACCATCATTTAACGGTGGTAAAATAAAATTATAAGACAAAACTCTTAAAGATAGTAAACGAAAATTACAATTTGATCAACATAGAAACTGCATAGAAACTCTTACTAGTCCCTCCCTTCGGGCTGTGGACTATTAGTAATCATTTTTTGGTTTTACTATTAAATTGGCACAAAAACCAATGAATTTTCAATGTTTTAACCAAAGTCTCCTAAAATTCATACAACTTAAGTTGAAATTCATATAATTTAACCTAATATTTTGAATTGGTCCTCTTATTTAGCCTCTTCGAGAGGCACATGTAGAATATATCTTTGTTTTATCTTGTTTTAAAACATGCATTTGCATAGTGATTTTTTCCCACGAAGTAATGCTAACAACAACTCTAGCATTAAATGTCTGTTGCAATGCATAAATGTTTGTTGCAATGCATAGTCCATAGTGATTTGATCTATCGCTTCCACCTACCCCACCTACCCCACTATGTAAACCTATACGAACGGACAAATGTGTTGATTCTTCTTTACCTACTCATTCTCATACATCTTCTTTCAACTATGTTGGGACTTGAATCCCCAAGCAACTATGTCTCTCCTACTCCATGCTCAGTTGTGTGACTGGAGTTGTGATGGAAGTTTGGAGTTGGCCCTGCGACTAGAGCTGGAAGCATGTAGACGTTATGCATGCCTGCACATCAATTTTCATTCATGTTGATATGCTAATGGAACTTCAATCAGTGTCATTTTATTCAGTCGATGCCATTTTGTATGTAAATAAAATTTAAATTTTCATGTCTTTAATTTATAGACAAGATATTTGCCCATCAAGCCTAAGCATAGAAACCATTCAAAGAATTTGCAGCAGTAAATCAACAATTATATTAAACTCTTACAAAGATAAAACCTACCAATGTTGCACCCTCAATAACAACACGTCTAGTTTGTTTCAGTTCTTCATGGGAGTTTGTTCGTGTTCTTCATAAAATTCTTCTTCATGATTATTTTCATTATCACCTTTTGGCTTTCTTCTAGACCAAGGCTAATCTTGTTCTACAGGTTCCTTTTCACTTCGAGGAGGAAAGTTCAACACTGAAGTTGACTATAGTATCCATGCCCACTTAATGCTTCCAAGTCTATGGTGGATTTTCTTCATTCTCCTTCATGTTTACCTGAAACAGATAAGAGCCTGTAGAGTGTAAGGTTTGGCACTTACTTCCATGTATTAGTATATGAAAAGGAAGGTATAATGAGAGTTAAAACCAGAGATATCAGACTATTGGTACTGGACAATGGTACTCGATTAGACAACATCTGGCGTAGAATCAAGCTTCCACCTACCATCATGTATATTAGAAGACCCCTCGGGTTAGGTCAAAATTGAACCAGTAGGAAGCCAATGGCTATCTAAAACTTGTAGTACACTAGAAAACAATACACTGGGAAGTGACTCTCTAGTACCCTCGCGAGTACGGGGCCATGTAATGGTGAGTTGACTTATCGTCATAAGTATAGTGTGGACTATTTGTGTCTGGGGATTAGTATTTCAGAGAGCCTATACTCACAACACATCCAAGCCTAGTCATTCCAAAATAAACCCAAGCCTTATATCTCTTTGGCTATAGGAAGCAGAGTGAGCAGAAGCAAATAACATAATATTATACTAGATTTGAGTTGTTTCCGTGGAGCAGTTTCAGAGCAAGACAATAGTAGAACAAATCAACTGAATAGAAGTAGTTCAATGAGTGTTGGTTATACAGTGTATAGGCCCAAAACTTTCGAGGCCTATAAATTTCAAACGATGAATAATTTGACAATTTTGAGCGCATAGGTTTTACGCAGTTCACAAAGTGTTGGAGGGATATTTTCATATAGGTCATATTTATAGTTTTTTCGCACTTATCATTAGTAATGAATACACCTATCAACACGAGCACTGCCGAATCTTAGGAACAAAGAGTTGACTCCCTTTCCATAGAGTTTAATCAATTAATGACACAACTCCAATATTCAAAGTGGATTAAAAAAAAAAGATGACACAACTTGAAAAGGACACTTACGCTGAAATGAGGAACATCAGGGAAGAGTTTGAAGTACGGCAAGGGAAGATGACTTCTTCCTCTTCCATAGAACCTCTAATAAGATAAAATATTACTATAAATTATCGTTTGCCTCGCCGAGTTAGACCATGGATAGAAGTTCATAAATTCGATGGCAATGACCCCCAAACTTCAAAAACTAACCAATGTACAATTTCAATTACGTCAAAAACTAACCGATGTAAGAAAAATAATGGTATTAGGGTGATGAAAATGATAAAATAAGTGATTATCTTGTTCTACAAGGTAACTAAATCAAAATGCATTGGATAGATAGAGGAATTTGAAGATTGTATGTGCAAATTTTGCATAGTTGTACATTACAGACTAGTTCTTATGAGCACGCTATGTATATGACCTGTTTTCTCAAACCTGCATCCTTCTAAGCATAATAAATATATATAGATCAATATACCTCCTCACA